>VXBZ01008462.1:354995-471077 GCA_013399135.1 Heliornis fulica | reverse complement strand
GGACGGAGACCCGGCTGCGGGGGCAGAGCCGAGCGACAGCGGCTCCCCCAAACACACGCGGATAGAAGGGAAAACAACGGCGCCGGAGGGGCAGCCCCTGCCCCTGCCCCAGCCCTGAGCGCAGCCCACTCCCATTACCTTAGCAACGGCGCCGCCGCCGTCCCCTACCGCCCCCCGCTTCGCCTCTCCTCAGGGACGCGGGGGGCGCCGCACCATGGCGTGNGCCGCCGCTGCCGCCGGAGCTGTCACACCGCTCCGCGCCCCGCAGTCCCGCCCCGGCCGGCCCCTCGCCGCCGCCCGACCCCCAGCCAAGCCCTCGCCTTGCTGAGGGCGGCCCGGGTGGGGCCGCGGGGATGGTGACGGTTCCGGCCCCGCCACAGCAGCGCCCGCTGCGGGCAGCCCGGGCACACCACCCCCGCCCAGCACCGGCACCGGGAGAAACCGCTTTTCCCCGTTTTTGAGCCTGTCGCCCTTTGCCGGTGACACGGGGCAACTTCAGCGCCCCCATCCCCATCCCATTTCGCCACCTCGGCTGCTCTTGGGCGACTTGGCGCGGCTCTGAAGTGTGGTGAGGAGCCGAGGCCAGGCCTGACATCTGGCACTCCTGTTTATGTGGTGTGTGGCACCCTTAACATGCTAAGGAAAATTCTTCCATCTGTAAGCTCAAAAGCTCTATGTCTGGGTCATGCTCGAACACAGGCATCCCCGGTAAAGCCTGGGGTCACAAGGAGCCCAGCACTCAGTCCCTCGTTATCGCTCATAACTGGAACCACAGCTTAAACAAAACCGGTGCTGTTGGCTAGGATGGGTTTCCATACATTGATTAGGTGTGCAGAGTAGCTTGGATGCTTCCTATGGATATTCTCGACCAATTTCTCCATTGGATGAAGTGAGATTTTTACTCCTTTCCTTTTCCTCCAGAAGGCAAGTCAAGCCCACCTCACCCAAAACTGACCCTCAAGGCTGAGCATGCTGAAAAGCACTGGGCCAGACCTTTGACAGCAGGCATCCATGCTGATCTCTGTGCCAAAACTTTCTGCATTTTCAAGGTTTGATTTCCACACGCCAGGCTTATTTTTGCAAGGTGAAAGCATTCGCAGCAAGGCTGCCAGCCTCATGGAGGAAAGGTTACTTACCAACTTTGCCAACCCTGCCAACCCTGCCAACCCTGCCTTCAAAGCCCCCTGTGCAGCATCCGTATTTCCCCCTTTCCTAACACTCCAGAGATTTACCTCATTTAGATGCTATCAGGACCAGGCTCATGTTTGTAAGCCTGCTCCCTGACAAAACCATCTTGTGCCGGGATGTCCTCTGAGGTTGCGGTTGTGCCCAGCACATTGGCTTTCTGATGATGACTGCTGCGCAAAACTGCTGCCATCATTCAGATGATTAATTCTGCAGGTGCAACGCCTAATTTAAGGTGCAACTCAGCATTGTTTCCATTTCTACTGGAACTACATCTCCATCTTTACTGTTCTTGACTACTCCTTCCTCAGTCTTGCAAGAGCCAGGTTCCTGCCTCCAGTCTGTCCATGCTCACGTCTTATAGAAGGTCCTTCATCTTCGCAGCAATGCATTTATTTCTTCATCACACCCCCAACTGTATCTTAGTGGCAAAATTCTGCAGTTGTACCTCATGTGAACTCATTGACTTCACAGGGTGCTGATTCAATTAATTTGGTTACAGTTTCATTCATGGGCATTTAATCTTTTGTGGAGGTTAAAAACCTTCTGATCCCGGTGGACTTTCACTGATTTTGTTGTTCAATACGATTGCGCTTCTGAAACAGCATGGGATATTTATGGATACCTTTTTTTAAAATAAAATTAATCGAAATTTTTTTCCATCTACATCGAGTTTGAATTTAACTGACTTGTCATTTTCTTCAGATTAACCTAAGCATGTTATACACTATTTGCCACACAAAGTTTCATGGCCAAGGGAGGAAGAGGAGAGTGACTACCTGTGAAACACATCAATTTTATTTTCTTTTCAGATATTTCCTGAGCAAAGAGTTTCAAATCAGTAGTTATACAACTTATGCTGGGATATGACTTCATGCAACATTAAGGATTATATATTTCAGTACCTTGTATCAGGTTCCTCCTAGACAGTCTTTATTCCTTTCTTTATTCACCTCTGCTCTACGTGGTCTTTATTCCCCCAGCTGCTTCAAGGAGTGTACATGCAGTAGCTAAGAAGTCTAAGGGCTTACATTTATCTGGTTAACTCAGGCTAAAGCACGAGTTCTACCAAAATGCCACTTTCAAGATGCAGAATTGATGGAAAATATTTCACGTATGCATTAACTGTGTAATGCAAAGAAATAATGAATATGTTTCCAGGACAAGTATTACTGTACTACGGCAACACATGGTGCTGAGAAGGTGGTGAGTGGAAACATTAAAGCAAAAATGACCACTGTGCTTTTTTTTAAAGTTGTGCTCAACAGAAGAAATTGTAACTAGTACAAATAAAAGTACAAATAAAAGGAAAGGCAAATAGAAAAAAGTTACTTTAAATAGCATTTCCACTTCAGATTTTATGTCATATTTCCACATTTTATAATAAAATTAACATTTGTCCAGTGGGTTCTGTCAAATAAGGTTCTCTATCCTTTTTTCTCTTGAGGTGGTTAGTAACTGCTATAAAGAAAAAATATCTAGTAACATGCTTTAATTTCATACATTAATGGCTAAAATAAACAATATGTAATTAAAACCAAAATAAACCAAGGTAGTTTATTTGCATTGCTCCTTATGCCAAAAACAACATAGTCAGACTTGGCTCATCATGGAGATAATTTCTCAGCTTAACCTCTTTATCAGCAGGAGAGTCCAGTGGTTTGATGAGCATGATTAGAGACGTGGGAACTGTTCCATTTAGATCAGTGGGACATCTTGAGTTGAGGTAGAACTAAGCACATACAGAAATGTTTGTGGAAAAAGACCTTCCATCTGAAACTTTATTATGCTCAGTAAGTACAGGGGAAGAATGAGTGGTGAGCAACTGTTACATATTTTTCCAGCCAGGAGGACAGTTTTATTGTCCCCTCTCTGTGATACTTTATCATGAGATCTTAAAGCAAGAAGAGACTACTACGGGACACACCAGGTACAAGCACCAGCTGCCAGTAATGATACATAGGGCCAGTGCTTTCCTTTGGGTTTGCAAACCAACAGCATTGTTGAGCTGATGACTAAGTGTTACCCCATGGCACTTGCTTCATAAATATTCAATAGTTGTTAATTACAAGGAAAAAAATGGAGCTGCTGGCTCGGGGGTGGGTGCCAAGATGTCACTAACTGGTGCTTTTTCCCCATGAAGGCAGTAAAGCAGAGTAAATTCCTTTCTCTGGCTAAGTGCATAAAAAAAGCACAGAGGTTTTCAGAGTTGTTCAAGGTAGGTTCTTTTTGGTTTATTTTTTTTTCTTCAGAAAATGTTTAATTTAACAGTGACCTAGTTTTACAACAGCTTTCAGTGTCTTGGCTTTTTTTATCTCCTGTGTCTTAGCCTACATCATTAGAACAACAGAGCAATAGGCTTTACAGACATTGTTAAAGCAAAATAAATAAGACCTTAGCTAGTGGATTAATTCCTCTCTCCTATTTTGTTTCAGGCAGTCATTATGGCACAGTTTCTTTGTAGTTTTAAGGAGGTTTTAGCACATCTTTTATGTCACATATTGTAATTTTTTTAAAAACATCAGCTCAAAGCCCTTTGCTTATTTTACAGTACATTTCTGAGTATCAGGCTGGAGCAGCAGTCTTAAATTCCTCAGCCTTTTTACAGAAGGATCCTCCGTTTTGCAAACATTAGATAAACTGTCTGGAATCTGTGGCTAGATTGACTAGCAAATTTGGAAGCTCACAAGAGGTACAGTCTCATGCTAGCCATTCAGGAGGACCAAGTTGTGGGGTGCTGTTAATTTTGCTTACCTTCACCTACCAGAAGTAAAAAGTTACTCTGCATCTCATTGCAATGAACGGCTGGTGGGTTAATTGAAGTTTGCTCTCTCTTGCTGTGCACTCCATACAGTACTCTCAGCTACTGTTTCACAGAATCACTAGGTTGGAAAAGACCATTAAGATCATCGAGTCCAACAATCCCTGTCCCCTACTAAACCACATCCCTGAGCACCTCATCTACCCGTCTGTTAACTACACCCAGGGATGGGGACTCCACCACCTCCCTGGGCAGCCTGTTCCACACCACGACAGCTCTTTCCATGAAGAATTTCTTCCTGACATCTCATCTGAACCTGCCCTGATGCAGCTCGAGGCCATTCCCCTTGTCCTGTCCCTGGGCAAAAGAGACCATCACCCACCTCTCTACAACCTCCTTTCAGGTAATTATAGGCTGTAATAACTATAATACCCCTCTGCAATTTCTAGCTTGTCTTGATGGAGGTACACTTTAAAAACTCCTAATACTCCATTGTGTGTGCTACTTACATATGGATTCAGAAGAAAAATGGAGCTATTAAAAAAGGACCCAGCTGATTTACCAATATTTTGGGTCTGCAGAAAGATGGCTCTTCCACCTCCATCTCCATGACTCACTGGAAATTTTGTTCTTGGAGAGTCAAGTACCAGGAGCCTTGATGTGCTGAGACCTGCCTGCATAGCCCTGGATAGAGGGAAAGCCGGCACAAGGGATGCTGTCACATCTGCCAGGTTTATACACCTGTGAGTGCCTTCTCTATATAGAGAACTCTCCTGGGGTATCTCTGCCCACAAGAGGTTTCCTTTGATCCACATGAACATGTTTTGGAGAAATTGAACACATCAGGCTGAAGAGTGCAGATAATGTATACAAACAACATCAAGTCAAACGTATACTTCTACATCTACAAAGATTGTGCAAGCTAAAAGAACAAGGACAGCTTAAGAGGAACAATCAGTGTGTACTGGTCTTGTTGAGCTTCACTGATTTCCTCCCTTTGTGCAAAGGGATTTTGGCTGTCTTTGTGAACATGAAATCTGTGTCAGCTCTAATGCTTCTTAAATTTTGCGTGACTTCTGACAAACTTCTAAGTGATTTGTTACCATCTGGAAAAAAAAAAGGCAAAACAAAAACATGGTGATGAATTTCAGGCATGGAGGAACTTGTGCCTTGAATCTAGGGAGAACACAAAATGAAACCTTTGAGAATAATTTATATTTTTTTTAAAGCTAAAAATATCAGAAGGGCATTTGTAACAGTCGCTCTGTTCAATTTTATGGGTAAACAATGCTGGGGGAAAGCAAAATTCACAGGCTTTGCAAATACACATGGGACAGTCTGGAAGACCTTGTTTGCTGCAAGCATTAAATGGGTTTGTGTAAGAAGCTTTGCCTCATGCTGTCTAACCTGGAGTCCCAAAATGAATGGAGAGCAATACAAGTCAGAGGGGGAATAGATTCAGTTTCCTCCATGTTCAGTTCTTGCTCAAGCATAGCAGAGGCATCCTTTTCTCTCCTGACTTGACATTCTTGCAACTGAACAAGCCAAAGCAGTGACTGAACTAGGATATGAGGAGTTTAGTTCTTTCCTATGCTAAAAGAAGGTCTTTAGAGGGGATTTAAGGGTTTTCTGTAGCAGCCAGGAATCCACTAAGACCTCTCCGCAACTTCTTGCGGTTCACCAGGAGATCAGCTCTTTGATATCTAATGATGTTTCTTCTTTCCTGTCCTTTACTACTGTGTCCTGCCAAGACTCCTTCCATCTGATCTCAACTTGTAAAGGTTTCTTGGATCAGGTAGTGCCTCCACTTCTGCCATGTTGTGTCCCAATATTATGAAAGTTCATGGCACTAAGTGGCAGAAATATGTGAATTCCCATGCAATTCAGGGTTTAACCAGTCAGCCTTTACCTGCTGGACTGGAAAAGGTGCCCAAGGAATGCTTGCTTTGAATAAATCATTACATCCTTGGCTATTTTCTTCTGTGATGCAGCAGAAGTTTCCTTTGGACTTTTTTTTTCTGTGTGAAATAGGTTTTATGATAGTTAATTACATAAGCTGTGATACATAAGCTGCTGCGCAGTGGGAATGAAGAGCCTAAAGTGTGGAGGAAGGCATGAAATGTGTTTAAAAAAACACTTAAAACTAGAAAGATACAGTACGTGCCTTTCATACCCCTGATCATGCTGTTTGCGTGCTGTATCCCTCTCTCAGCGCTATTTATCTGTGTCTTATTAAACTACACGTTTGTCACAGCAGAAACTGCATCATCTCTTGCTTTTGAAGAAGGATTTAACATAAGGAAGAAACTGCAAACATCACCATAAATCATGTCTCTGTTCTCTACTTGGATGATTTATAGTACCCACCAACACAGTTCAAGTATTGAAACATACGTCTGTGTGTTGTATCTCTATATGTTCACTTTGTGTACACACAGAGTTTTATGTATATATAAAATCTTTTCTCTAATAGTTACAAAAAATTTTCAGGGTGTTGATGATTTACCCAAATCACATGATGCCACTTCTCCCTCTTCAGTTGATTTAGGTAGCTAAACATCAGAGTGCATTTTCTGCTTTTGGATGGGGAGCTTAACATTTGATACTTACTTTTGTTGAATATTCAGTTACTTCATTTTGGAGGGGGGTTGTTGAGGGTTTTCTTTTTCCTCTCTGTTAACAGCAGTACAGCCTGATCAGTCAAACATTTCTACAATTTGAATAAGAAAAGTTCCTAAAACTCACTTTCAAATTCCAGTGCCTCACTGAACTGCAGTTGACCGTCCCTAACTATGTGAATCTCCCTTAACTGCAAAGCCTGTTTTGCAAACCTGAGCAGTGTGAAATATGAATTGGATACCAGTTTTCATTTCTGGTCTCATCTTCTACCTCTCTGGCCAGAAGAACTCCACCAGTAGCTCTCTCCTTGAAATGCACTCCTTCCTTCAATACTCAGCCTATTAAGCTGTAAAGCTATACAGATAATAAAGAGACTGATGCAGTCTGATTCAATTAAAGCACATTTCAAACTGTTCTGCTCTGTTAAACTAGAAAGTGAGAACAACACACTTGTACAATGCATGATTCAAAATCACAGAAACACAGAATGTGAGAGGTTGGAAGGGACCTCAAAATATCATCTATCCAAACCCTCTGTCTGAGCAGAGTCACCTGGATTAAATCACACAGGAACATGTCCAGATTGGTCTGGAATGTCTCCAGAGAAGGTGACTCCACAACCTCTCTGGGCAGCCTGGCCCAGGGCTCTGTCACCCTCACAGGGAAAGAGTTTTCCCTTCCGTTCACATGGAACCTCCTCTGCTCCAGCTTGGACCCATTGCCCCTTGTTGTGTCACTGGCCATCACTGAGAAGAGCCTGTCTCTGTTCTCCTGACACTCACCCTTTACATATTTGTAGACAATAATGAGGTCACCCCTCACTCTCCTCTTCTCCAGGCTAAAGGACCCAGCTCCCTCAGCCTCATAAGGAAGGTGTTCCACTCCATCATCTTGGAGGCCCTGTGCTGGAGTCTTTCCAGTATTTTCCTGAAAATAATGCACAGTATCTATTTTTAAAAATGTGTTTTTCATTATTTTCTTTCTAATTATAAAAAAAACCAAAACCTGCGTCACATCTGAATTACCACTAATAACTCCACAAATCTTAAAAGATGTAATAGAAGTCATGTCAAGATCTCAAAGAGTGGTATAAACATTAATGAAAGAGTGAGTCTTCAAATCTTCTTGCAGGTAAATAACCATGGCAGGCATGGTTGACATTCTGCCATTCTTCAACTACTTGGGCTGAAACATTTCATCTTATGGACTGACACAAGGCTGGCTTTTTATTTTTCATCTGTTTGTTTTTTTTTCCTTTTGCTCCAGAAAAACCAGTTTAACTTGCTCCAAGGAGATTTGATGAAAAAAGGCTTTTGCCTGTGTTAAATATATTCTTATAACCAAATATGCCCATTTTGAGACTATTGTTAAAAATGAATCAAGGAGATGGGCTTTAGTGACAGGGATATGCCATCCTGTGAAAATCTGCACAAACTTTGACAAGTTATAAAGTCTGAAATTTTCAACTTGTTCCTGCTTACATTCTTAGCAATTGAAGGCTATATTTCCCAGAAGCTGACTGCAGGGATGTATATTCAGAAAAGTATAGTTAATTTTAACTAAACATGTAAATTAACCAGTGGGGTGGGGGTTTTTTCTGCTGCATTTTATCAAATCGCAGCACAGGAGCACTGCGTCTGTCCCACTGCTCAAGGTAGGCTCGACTATGTCTAGGTTAGCCCTGACCAGTCCTTAAAGACATTCGGTGGTGAAGTTGCCATAGACACTTAGGGAAACTGCCTGTACGAAGTTACATCCTAATACTGAAAATGAATCTCTCTTGTTAAAATTTGAGCCCATTATTTCTTGTCCTCCATCATGGATGTGGAAAGCAAATTATCACTGTTCTCTTTGGACCAGAATTTCTCATTTTTTAAGACTTTTACCCATTTTTCTGTACCACATTCAACAGCATTGATTTTCTTTCCTTACAGCTTGTATTTTCAGTGTCTCACCATTCTGATTATCCCTCAGTTGAACCATCTCCAGCTGCTCCACAGTTTTCTTTTGTTCACAAGTGCACTTTGTGCCTGCCATGACAGCCCAGGGCAGCATTCCACTTTTTTGCACTAGCCCAGCATTGTTCCCTCCTGTTCAATTTGTGGTCTAGGATGGCTGCTAAATATTTTCTCACAGAATTGCTGTTAAAACGGTTCCTTGCTGTGCTGTGTTTCTGCAGTTCCTCCTTCCTGTCTAAATGTAGCTCTTATTCATATTGAATGCTACCCACATTTTTCAGATCATATCTGCAATTTATCAAGATCACTGAATTTTAATCCTGGCTGCTAACGTACTTGCAGTCTCTCGCTGCTTGAAATTATCTGCAAATTTAATAATGATTCTCTTTGTGCCATCATCCAGCTCATTAATGAATTTAATGAATACTACCAGGCCTAGAGCAATCCTCTGTGGAACTTCATGCAACTTGTCTGTATGTTTTGACAATGGAATAGCTATAACTGTTGTTTGACTACGGTCTGCTAATGCCACTCGACATCACATTTTCAGTTCAAATATTTACAAGTTCACAATTTACCTTCTGCAAAATAGCTGTTTAAAACCCATTGTTTGGTTGTTTGGTTTTTGTTTTGTTTTGTTTTGTTTTGTTTTGTTTTGTTTTGTTTTGTTTTGTTTTTTTCTTTTTGCCAGGAAATTCTTTTATTAAACTATTAATGGGACTTAGACTTCATAGGAGACTGAGCAGAGATGAAGCAAATTTCATGTTTCATTCAAATACTTAATTGTGAGAAATATCTTGAGGGGCACTTTTATGAGCATTCACAGAAGGTAGACACTCTTTTAAATAATGCCTGTGTCTCCTTGTACTCTCTTCCAAAAAGGTTTCTCAGATTTTTATCTCAGCAGCTGATGGCATTAACACACAAGAAAGCATAAATACTGAGACAGGGAGAAAGAAAGTCTTTACTACTCCATTGGACCACCTCACACTGAGTAAAATCTTTGTGTTTGTAGTGACTTAGAGACCTTATGTTACAGTTTTGCTCCTTTGAACCACATATGTGCAAAGGAATAATACCCTCCGTGACAGAACATATTTAGAAAAGGCCCACAGATCAGCTCATGTGGCTATGAGCTATAAACTACCCACACATGCTAAAAAAACAGTTCTCTTCACTCTGTTATCATCAGCTGGTCCTCCTCATCCTTTCAGAATATGAAGGAAAGCCTCTTCCTAGATGCACAAATATTCAGTTTTTGGAATGATCAGAAAAACACAGAAGTATTTCCAATGTCTCTCTTGAGCATGCCAATTCTTCCTTGCCTCTGCACGTCTGTTACATGGACATTCCAAACAGAATAATTCTTGAGGCTCTTTGGAGTGAGTCCACAGGAGGCCACAAAGAGGGAGGACCGCTCCGTGAAGACAGGCTGCGAGAGTTGTGCTTGTTCAGCCTGGAAAAGAGAAGGATCTGGGGAGACTTAATTATGGTCTTCCAATACTGAAAGTGGTCCTACAGAAAAGTGGAAGAGGGACTGTTCACTAGGGAGTGTAGTGACAGGACAAGAAGTGATGGTTTCAAGCTGAAAGAGGGCAAGTTTAAGTTAGATGTTAGGAAGAAATTCTTCACTAGGAAGGTGGTGAGGCCTTGGCACAGGTTGCCCAGAGAGGTTGTGGCTGCCCCCTTCCTGGCAGTGTTCAAGGCCAGATTGGATGGGGCTTTGGGCAACCTGGTCTAGTGAAGGTGTCCCTGCCTATGGCAAGGGAGTTAGAACTAGATGGGCTTTGAGTTCCCTTCCAACCCAAACCAGTGTGTGATTCTATGATTCCAAGTAAAAGACCCAGAATCAAAAATGTAGCGATGACCTTTGCAGATCTAGACTTGCTGGGAGCTCAGACATCACCTTGTAATGATGGTCAAGCTTCTGTCTTTTATTAGATCTTCAACAACCCATCCAGCTCACCAGTCCACTGGGGTGCAAGTTCAATATATAACTGATCTAACAGATACCTGCTACTATAATGTTCTCTCCCAGGTCCTGGCCATATATGCCCCAGACTTTCATCAGCTCAATCTAATGGCTACAGAGCAGGTTGATTTGGCTGGCAGGTCTGGTGGAAAAGAAAGGCAACACATGAAGATGACCCTGCAGCTGGAAAAGGGGAACAGGACTGCCTTTGAAATAGGCTACAAGTTTTTTAGCTCATTTTACATGCAATTCAAACTGTTACGTCTGCCTTCTCCCTGCATATTTGTCTCCTTCCTACCCTCTAGCCTCCACACATAAGTCCCTGCCCTTGCCCACATGTTTTAAGTAAGTCATCTGGTTTTAATTCTTTTCAGCAGTTTTCATTTTTAATCTGCAGTTTAAAATCCTATGCACCGTGACAAAAGCCAGCAGGGGCTCTTCCCTGACAACCCTGGCAATGCATCTTTTTCAAAACAGACACACTTGTTTGGTCTTTGCTAGACCAGTGTGTACATTAATCTTCCAGTCAATTTCACAGTGATTTAGATTATCAGAAATTAATGCCAAACAAAACTAAAAATTCTCTGCTCACTCTAACATTGGAAGCATGTTTAGCCCAAGTCAGAATAAGGTTCTAAGTAGCCTTAGGCAGGGAAAAATACTGTGGGGGGTGTAGAGGCCATGAGAATGTCCTGTGGTCCTAAGCTGCTCATTGCCTATCCCACACTTTTGTTTACACAGAGAGCGCTTCTACAGCGATTGCTGAAAAATATCCAGAGCCAGTGAAAAAGAATGGAGAGTAAAATCCTCTTTTCAGAAGTGTGGTGCCATCTGTTACTACCCAGGTAAATACAACCCTTTTGCAAAAACTCCCTAGCACATCGCAGGTTTTAGTCTCTTCTTCCTTCACTGCCTCTGCCTTAAATTTATCAGGAACTCAATATTCTGAGAATACATATGTGCAGCCTATCAGTACAACCTTGCATGCTGCCCACCCTCGGTATTAAGGAGGAAATTGCTATATTCCCCATGTAAGGAATGTGCTTCCCTACTGCAGCCCGTGCTTTCGCAGGCCTGAGACGTTGCTCGTAGGCTGCTCTTCACTGCAATTAACAGCCTCCGGAAATAAACACCACGACTAATGTTGTGTTCCAAGAAGATTCCTATTTCTCATTTTCCCTTTATTTGGGAAGCAAATGCAATGCCATTTGCGCTAATTTTCTTCCCTGCCTATTATTTTTGGAAAACAAGTAAGTTCTGCTCTTAATTCTCTTAAATGAAGCGCAGTCTGAAGGGCTGCAGTCATCCACTCTCAGACTGAATGACTGAATATAAGCTCTCCTCAGATAGTGCTCTGTCCATCAGCATCCCCACTCCACCACCTCAAGGGTCAGCTCTGACCCTCCACACCTGTCCAAATGCATGGCCTCCCATTTCTCTTCGGCTGCGCAGTGTCTCAGGGCTTCAGACAGATCATCAAGGCGTGGGCCCAGTCAGGCCCTTTGCTCTTGGTTCCTCACCATAACGAATGTAGGAAAGTTCAGGTAAAAGGGGATCCATGAACGCTTTCTTTTTGTCTGCTGTCTATCTGCAGTGCTCAGTTTTCCAACCAGCTTTCATATTCTCACAGAATGTTAGGAGTTGGAAGGGACCTCTAGAGATCATCTAGTCCAACGCCCCTGCCTGAGCAGGGTCACCTAGATCAGGTTGCACAGGACAGTGCCCAGGTGGGGTTTTATCATATTTGCCATGGCTGTGGCACCTGATTCCTGTACATCATCTCTTCCATAACATCAACATGGAATTATGCATTTCCTCAAAAAGAAATGGGAGACATTCATCATGTTTACAGGCAAAACTGCCAACTCTGAGGGTAATGGAGCAACCAAAAGTGTGTGTCTCAAGCCTGGCACCAGAAATGCTTACACATTCACTTTCTTTACTGTCCAGATGTTATAACAGCATTCCTAAACACTGATTTGGGTCTAGTTTTGCAGAATTCATATTCTGAATTCAGATTACATAGATCATATATGAACTATGGTTCATAAATACAGAGTATATAAACACAGTTCAGAAATAGAGAGTTCATAACTTACCTTCCCCCAGACAAAGTTTAGCTTCTGTCTGTAGTTTTACAGAACAACTGCTGGCGCAGCGCCCTTTTCTGCCTCGAGCAAGGGAGACTGATACCTTACCCAGCCCTTTGCACAGATGTGATAACTTGTTTTCTGTGGACTTTGGTGGTCTGACATGTCCAGAACACCCAGAGATAAATCTAAACCTATTGTCTTCCCAGAGTATGAACTAAACACGTTATTCCCCTTTTCAGGACAGAAGCTAGTCAATGTAACTTTTCCTATCACCAAACCTTCCTCTACCATTGCTTTTGACAGCAATCTGGATTGTAATCTGAGATGACATGTTGTTACAAACCAGGGTTATAAGGGAATTCAACCTCAAAGACTACTTTCTGGTAAGAACAATGGAAACAGGAGGAGGGTAGAAAAATCCTCACGTGACCTTCTTCTGATATTCTTCCCTCCCATCTATTGGAAAAGTGGTTTTATCTGTCCAGAAATGGAGATGGAGAGAAGAATCCAAGCCCCATGATGCAGAAGGGCTCTCTGTGAACAGGGGTGAATTTTTTGTTGGGTATCACAGAGTACAAGTGAAGTACCTGAAATTCTGTATAAAAAGTGCACGGAATCTGGGCATTCAGTTTTGGTTCAGTTCAGAGATGCTTTTTGTCCAAGTCCCTTCTCTGGCAGGGATGGAGAACCTCAGCATGTAGCTTCAGCTCTCATCAGTTATCAAAAGAGGCCTGCTGGGACTCACTTGTTTGCAAATGCTGTATGAGCATTGGACTGTGAATGGACAGGTACCTGCATATCTCAAGCTGATGAAAATCCTCTCCTGGAGAGTGGTAGCCTCTCAGCCTTGGTGGAAAGGTGAGTACAACCACAAGCAGCATCTGATGAGCTGATTCTCCTCCCCTGTCTCTGTCAGCAGAGAGCTGTTCGCTGAAGCACACCCTAAAGCAAGAAATTAAGTTAGAAAAAACCCAAACCTTCCATGTGCTGCTGCAACTAAGTTGGAATTGGGACGTGAAGCCTCCCAAACTTTTGACATCCTGTGATAACAAGAGAAGGGAACATCTTTTGGCAGTCTTCATATCACCCAGCACTGTTTAGTAACACTTCCCAAGGCTTTCAAGGAGGGTGGATCTTGATACAACCTTGCTTGTCACAGCATCATTTGTTGTCACGCCCCAAGGAAAGCAACTGGGACTGTGTGATTGTTGGTCTTGAATTCCACAAACCTCCTGAAGCTCATCTCACAGCAAGGATTTCTGTAGGTTAGTTATGAAATGGCTAAAAGTACTCTCCTCTCTTATCCATTTGTTGTCTTTCCCTTTCTTTCAGCACTCCCTTGTCAGCGCACGCGGGAGCCTTGTGCAGGAGCTGCACGGACTGTCTCTGTAGAACTTAGCATTGTGCAAACCACACACACTGCAACTCATCATCTCAGTAAAATACGGAGGCTTCGCCTTCTCCACCTGTTGTTCCCACATGGAAATCTTGCCATTCTCCAAACTATTTTATTACCTGTTTGGGGGCCATTCTATGTTTCATGGATTCTTTTCTGATGGGTGACCAGAACCAAGGGCTGTATCCTGGGAAAAGACAAGGTATTTTTCCAGAGGCAGCTGTACTGGCTATTCTTCACTTTCCCAGGAGCAGTGGCTGTATATTTTCTGTTAGTTCACATTCCAAAACTCTTTCAGAACATCGTTTTCTCTCTGGTTCCCAACTCCTGGCTTTCCAGCCCCTGGGAGCAACTAACATGGGGCCACAAGAAAAAGGGACTTCAGCGCTGGGAGCAGCAGTGCTACATCACCTCCTCGCCATGCTGCAGCTCCTCTGGTGATGCCACAGCCCTGGGACATCAGCCAAAACAGCACTTACCTTGCAGAGGCTGGCCAGCCCCACACGTTTTCTGACCTCATGGGGAGCATCAGCAGCTCTGCCTGCCAAACTGCAGCGTGCCTCTTTGTGGCTGGTGGTGCAAGCTTGCATCTGCTACAGAAACTGAATCTCCATGTCCTCCGTGCTGAGGCAAGCATAGGGGTCTTCCTGAGTTGAGGGACTGCTCTTGAATTACTGTTAATGGCAGAAACACACTGGTGGTCTTGCCAACAGCCATGTGGGGAAGGGGGGAGAATACAGCCACTCCCAGAAAAGCTGTTAATTCCCTGCTTTGTATCTCAATGGGAACATAAATTTTCTATCCTTGTTGACATCATGAGCATTCTGGCTTGGCATGTCGCAGAAAGATGTGTCGTAGGGTAAAACATCCCATGCCTTGCCAGACTTGTGGGGAAACAAAGTTTTAAAAGAACTTTTCACACTTCCCTTTCAAAATGGATGGGAATATTTCTTTAGTACTTCAGTGTCTAGGAAAAATAAAACCTTATTCCTCTTTTCCTCTCAAGGTTCCCCCACAGTCACTTCCAAATAGGGTGAATATAAGCCCACCAGAAATAAAGATCTATTTTCTAACATACTTTATGATGTGTGGGGACAGACATGGTTACCCTTCCTTTGGATATATTTGGAGATTAATTAAACATAACCTGTATTATGTATCGCATCTCTGAACATCTTTCTTGTCTAAGAAAGAATCTAAGCTAAGAATTGGAATACACATGTTGTCAAAAAATGAGCAGAACAATAATACACATTATAAAATGTGAGTCTCAGGGAGAGTAGCAGGACCCACTGATCAGGACCCAGGTTGATCATTTCCTAAGGTTCAAGTTTCTTAGAGGAGCTTGCAAAAGCTGTCTCACCATACTCCCATCAAGAGGGCAGGCTGGGAATCTGCATCACTCTTGCTCTAGACTCAGCACTGCTTTGACATTTTGCAGAATTTTGAGCTGAAAGAAACTAAAATTGCTTTTTTTTGCTTGCTAAAGGAGATGTATCAGTAGTATGTTGTCATAGTAAACTAAGGATGAGAAATGGCTGTATTCTTATCTTGCAGACATCATTCGTCCTGAATATATTTCTTTCTTCTTGAAGTGCACGAATGCACTTTAAGACTTAGAGCAAGAGAAAAAAAATGTAAGCACCCAGGATTTATACAAAATAACCTGATTTAAAAATTTAGCATCTTAACACAGCTTCAGCTGAGGCAGAGATCAGACCCCTGGCCCAAAGAAACACAGAAGCTAAGAAGTAGCTGTGGCAGCCTGTGAAAGCTGGGCGAGGAAATGCAAGTTGATGACTCTTGGGGGTGTACTAGACGATTTCCAGAGGTCACTTCAACCCATATCATTCTGTGCTTCTGATATACACCTCCCTTCCCAAACAAAAAGCTTATTAACCCCAACAGGACATAACTACAGCATTTTAATTTATTCAAAACATATGTGTTGATCAGGATTCAGTTTGTATGGCTTTTAACTCAGCTGTCAGTACAAGGCAATTGTTGTGGTTTGCAACTACTAATTTTGATTTGTGTAAAGACATAAAATTCTGCCCCTGGGAAACATCTTTGCCCTTGGCTGTTGTTAGTGATCAGAGCTGCATGGTCTCATCCCCCTCAACCCTGTGAATCCAGGGGCAGGCACAGCAGGTACACTTGGTGCAACAGCTCTCCAAACCCCACCTCTCCAACCAAAGCGGATACATGTAGGTACACCATGTCCACTATGTTGTCCTGCAGACCAGGGACTGCATTAGCCCTTTGTAAATACTTAATAATAGTAATAAAATTGCTCTATCAGGTGAAATATTGAATGACAATATTTGAGATAACTTACATCCAAAACTTGAACTGCAGAGAGAAAAGTAGCTAAGTGCCACCAACCAAAGTCTTGGTAGCCTGGTGATAGAGCTTTGTAAGGGACATGACAGGAATGTTTTAAATGTCAAGGTTAGCTTGGTGCCACCTTAAGCAAGGTGAACTTCGTGCCAAACTGCACTATGCTGAGTGGGGAGCAGCGGAGTCGCCAGTGGTTTTGGGCATCTCTGTTAAAAGCCCAACTGATAATCTAGACAGTCCTGTATTTCCTTCTAATGTGGTTTTAATAGCTGAAGACCTTCAGAACATAATTAATATTTATGCTTTATGAGAGCAAGTTCCTCACAAAGACCATTAACTTGATTTTTTTTGCCTCTGTGCACTGTAACCAATAATGAACCCAAGATTCGCAGCTATTAGATTCACCTAGAAATTCAGAAGTTGACAATTGTAATTTAATAAAGAATGGGCAGATTAATTCAGACAGAGTAAGAAATCATCCAATTCTTTGTTGAAGTATTTAAAACAACACAGTTAGAAAGAGGGATGTCTGAGTCGGTGGCTGTAGAATAAGCACACCCATTCCAAAAACCTGTCTCACCACGCCAGAGATTCAAAGGTCAGCTGGACTAGTGGTCACACCAAAAGGGACCAGTACAGTGGTATACTAGTTCTTTGCACTGCAATAAAAAGCCAGACTCTTCTTTGCTACAAAAAACAGGCCAGGGAGTGGGAGGTGGGGGTTTGGAGAGAGAGAGTGGGAGAGAGATTAAACAGCCTCTGGTATTCAGTGCCTGTGGATGACACTTTCAGAAAGATTTGCAGGGATATACTTGGCAGGCGCTTGCCTGCAGTTTCATTCTAGATACATATAAACAGCAAAAGTACACCAACAGTCTCTTATTAAAAGAGATATAATTATCTTAATTTTTGTCCACATATGAAGACAGTTTCCAAGCTGGCTAAGGACCTTCTGTCACTGCCCCTTTCTCCTCTCCCCACCCCAGGGCAACCTGCCCTTTCAGGAGCAGGTTGCCTCTCCAAGTGGAAAGACAAGACTGGAAGCCAGGCCCTTTGTCACAACAAACTGAAGTGATTTGTGTCCCCCTGGTCCTCTCATAGCACCTGCCATCTCAAGGATTCAGACAGGAGATTTAGGGGATGAGTTCCCAATGCTTTTTAAAGAGATATGATTTCCTCTCCACCCAAGATCCTCAGAATGTCCAATAGTCACAGCCCCACAAATATAAATCAAGTGACAATTTCCGACGGTGTGCAGGGACAGCTTGTGCCTGGATTTGAAGTCTAATTCCTCAGGAGAAAAAGACTAGTTTGTAAAAAAGAGCACAAATAGATGGATGGAAGATTGGGAAGTAGTAAAAGGAAATTACAAGAGGGGAGGACAGAAAGAGCACAAACAGGGAGACAAGGAGGAGAAGGGGGAAGTATCAAAGGGGGGAGAATAGGAATAAAAGCTGTATAGAACTATCACCACCTTTCTGTTGCTTTCTACTTGGCTTCTAAACCTTTGCTCCTTATTTTTGTATTTTTTTTTTTGCCTGAAAAGTAAAATCAATAAAGCATTTATAGGCATCTGACAGAGAAGGAACTGAGGTCTAAGGCAGAACAGGTGCAACCAAATTCTGCCAGCTCTGTGCCCCCAGTGCCAGCTGTCCACAGTCATCCTCTCCTTCTGATCTGTGCTGGACATCCAGCTCAGGATGCTAAGGGTGGGAGGACAGGGAGAGAAGAAAGAGAAGCAAAGGGATGGGAGAGAGATGTGCACTGGACTTTGGAGGGAGGTCTTAGCATGGGGAAATGTAGCCAAGGAAAGAGGAAGAGGCTCATTGTCCTGGCCATGCTGCAGCCACTCCAGGCTGGCTGAGAAGATCTGCATAGCGGACTTTAAGTGCTGTCTGAGCTGCTGCTGCTGGTTCTGGCCAGCAACTATATCTGGGGGTAAAGAACAAAGGCAGGAGAGGAGAGGAAGAAAAGAAGCAGGGACCTGCCTCCTGACACCTTCTAACATCACATGGCCAGAGGGCTTCAGCCTTGGAGCCCTTTGAAGCATGACTGATCCTCATAAGCTACTAAAGTGGGCAAAACCTTTTTATTTAAAACAAACAAACAAAAAAGTTACAGTGTACTAATGTCACCATTGGGAATGCAAAGCTGCAATACCTGAGTGGGAGCCAAGCCCTGCTAAAACCAGCAGAAGGACACCTGTTGTCTCTACTGAAGGGTTGGGAAGGAGTACAGGGATGCCCTTCGTGACTTTCTCCCAACCCTGAGGATTTGCCATGCCTTGCCCATCATTTGAAACACAGGCAGCTCCGGATCACCTCTAAAGCAGTGCACATGAAACAGGGAGGGTCACAAAAACAAGAGTCAACCCCACTGCTCTTAAATTCCTTGGGGTACACACAAGCATCAGTAGGGCAAGGATTCCATGTTGGGTTTCCTACCTCTGCCTTACCAGTCTGGTTTTGGAATTGACCTGACATTCTACTGCCACACAAAGAAATACCACATACTTGTAAAACAGGTTGAGCTGAATGCTCAGCTTAACCAAATACAAACTGCTTTCATAGGGTGAACCCTCAGATATAGGTGCAAAAAGTACTGCCACAATTAAAACGCGAGAGAGTAACTCAGAAAGTAGACTGATAAGTAACTTGTTCACTGAATTAACTAACCTCCCAGATACATGAATGAATGGTAATTATAGGTATCATGAAACAGAGTCACACAGCATAACTGCGTGGTAATTATATTTGCTGTATGAAAATGTGTCTCTGGTATTACAATGAGAAATGAGATGAAAAGCAGAAGAAAAATCCCAGCTCGGGATCCAAGGGGGTGGAAACAAGCCACAGTGATACCTATTATGCTGCTTTTACTGCCTCCCTGCCTCAAGTATTTTCCACACATCTCTGCACTGACAGTGCTGGTGCATGTATCGGTACTGGGACTACACACACATTACTCTGGCTTATTATCATCCCTGGAATTGCTACTCGGTGCCATTACCAGTGGCAGGCAAACTCCATAACAGGAGTAAACTGTCAGCTGCACACATTGTATGTTTTCCCTGCAGTATATTTGGCTCTGGCAGGCTTAGCATTAAACATACATATACTGGGCTTGTGCACTCTTCCCCTCCTGGACCTTTCTGCCTAAAGCTAAAGAAGTGGAAGGAGGGGAGATTGTTTTTGTTGGGTTTTAATATATCGCCTTTGCAGTGGCAAAGCTCGCTGATTAGCTCTGTGACCTTTCAGTGCCCAGTCAGCTCAGAAGAGGCGTGGGAAACACTCTAGTACGCAATAAGAGAGAGCAGGGAGGAAAGAAAACATGGAAAGTAGTCCCCAAAGAAAAGAGACAGGATGGATGAAGGAAACAAAAGGATAGAAGAGTGAGTACATCACAATAGGACTTTGTGGAGGAAGTGCTGGAGATGACTCAGAAATTTAACTTCTATTCACTTTTTAAGAAAAGGTGCAGCATTGAAGAAACTGATTCGTTGAAACTTCCAGAGTGGAGTGTGGCTGCTATGCAAGGAGCCCATTCCACAGAAGCTCCCTAGGCAGCCTGAGAGGTTGGCAATATCAGTGGAGCTTGATGTTCTGACCCTGAGAGAAATAACACGGAGGTGGAGCGAAGCAGAGGCACCATGGCCAGGCTCTGTGATATATGGGAACCAGGTGGTACTGTGGTACTGACAAGCCGCTAGTTACGACCCTGAGATGGCAGTTCTTCATTTTCTCATGAAGTAATGTCCTCTGTGCGAACTTTGCTCATTATAATCTCATTGTAATACCAAAACACTCCAAAAGCTACCTACCTCCAAGACACAATCGCCCCTCACTCATCCTGTGCTCTGAATTTCTGCTAGTCTATACCTTTAAACCCAAAGCGAGGAGAGCTCATACCGATCCTAAAAAAGATGTATGTGACTAGAGTCACTCAACCTCCACCTGACAGATAAAAATAGTATAAAAATGGCTTAATAGAGGGATGTTAGGGAAGATACCACCACAAACAAGTCCGGAATACACTGTCACACACCATTGCGGACTTCTGGGACCAGTCAATGGGCTGAGCCTCTCTCCCACCCATAGGGACACCTTGGGTGAGATTCAAATGCTTAGTTATCCTAGGAAACTCAGAAGTATAGAGAGGTTTTTTATGTTGCTATATTACTCAAGTAGTTTCATGTAGTTCTATGTGTAGTATTATGTTGGTTCATGTCAACTATATGACTTGCATGTGCTTTTTTTTAGACAGTGGATCATCACCAGCATCTAAAAGTACCTGCACTCTGTTGCCTTAATATAAACTGTTGATCTAGCTGTGAGAGTTCTCACTGAGTGTGGCCAAACTCTTTAGGTCTGGCTGTGTGAGCTCATTCAGCGTGACTAGACTGAAGGTGCCTCGTGCTGTTTCGCATCCGCCGTCATGACAGTTCATTCAGTGTACTGAAGGCGACCAGAGTTACAGTGCCGAAGGGGGAATCTCTCAGGATCTAAGCCCAGCCACTCCCAGCCCCTCTGATATCAGAGGAGAAGCTGGAGTGCAAAGAGGTTGATTTTCTGCCAAATTTCTTTACCCATTTAACAGAAGAGGCTTACATATGCCCCCTCCGAAAAACACACATTTCCCCTCACAAGCATGGAATGCTTTGTCTTTTTTCACAAACCTGGAAGAAAGAAAACCTGGCTGAACTTGTGTAACACTGCCATCCAGTGCTGCCAGTGTGCCCCACCTCTGTGCCTTGATCTGTCCCATCCCAGAGCAAGGCCACCATCCCAGCAGGGACCAGTTTTCAGCATCCTTAGTCAATCTCTCGAACTGTATCCCCTTTCCAGTGGAAGTCTTCGCAGGTCTCTAGCTTACTGGGTGTGGAGATTAATAGAGAATGGAGATGCCCTCACTCACTGGGATGCCTGCAGCATTGTAACTCAAAAGGTGAACCTATCCACATATTTTCTCAAGTCTTTTAATATCCCTAGAAGGAAGGTTTCTTACTAAATACAATGACAACTCGTTGCTTGTTCTTGGACTTGAGAACTGAGACAGTAACTGGTGTCCTCCTTCCTGGAAGGGAGCTGTTGTCCAGCCCACAAGGGAGGCAGGATCACAGACCAGTCACAAGGATGCTCTTTAGGTTTTGCTCTAATGGTTGCCATAGTTAAGTTTGATGAGAGGCAAATTTCCTATGTTTTAAAAGAAGAACTTCATCTCCTTTGAGAAGGGATGCTTTTAGACAGTTTTCAGCCTTGCCCAAATTCATTTCTCTGAATTGGCTGAAACTATCAGACTAATACTTTTCTCTTTTCAAGACCTTTCTCATAATACAACAGGTTGATTAATACAATACCAGATAGCTCTCATGCAAAAACTTCAACATATGCAAGAGACAGTCTCTGTCCTTCTCTTGCTTCAAAGCAGAGCTTTTTTTAGGGGGAGGGGATGCTTGTTCAGAGCTGTGTGCAAGCCTCTCCCAGGCCAGCTCACTCCCATTTTGTAGAGGAACAGTTTTCTTCTGGATCCATTTATAAAACTTCACCAGAGAGATGTCTGGAACTTTTTCACTACTAACTAAATTGATAAATTTGCCACTGAAAAATTACAAAGATAGCTTCCTTCAACTGAACAGCAGCAGAATGGACTGCAATGAATCACAAAAATAGATCTGTTGGCTTTTGAACATGCTTCAGCAAGAAAAGTGCAGCTGAATTTGATAAAATAGAGCCACTTTCTCTGCTGACTTGCATAGTCAGGAGAAACTCTGCCTTTCAAAGCAGGTGAATTTGAAAGGAAATCTTTAATGTAACACACAGAATAATGTCCTGCATAGCTGAGGGAGTATAAACAAACAAATGCTTCTTCTTTATTTTACTGTGGCTATATTTAGTTACTATTGAACAGATGATTTGAAAATTTAATGTAAGGATTGATAGTGGGGATTGTATTTTTATTCTTGATCTGCAGAGATACATCATTATTAATTAAAGCAGATGCTGTACCTGCTGAAGCCAAGTAGATAGCACATAGCATTTTCCATTTCTTTATGCTTAAGGTTTCTCAATCAAATTTCTGGAATATGCAGAGCAATAACACTGCATCTGAAAACCAATAAAGTCTAACCACTGATTGATGCAGGTGAAAGATACAGAAATTATTATTTTTACCTAGGAAAGCAAGCCCCAATTTTGGTTTTAAATGTGTGCTGGTTTTGGGCATTAGTTTTAGTTTACTCCATGGATAAGTGTCAAGCTCCAGAAATCTCTCAGGTGAAAGATTTTAATCAAAAGCTACCAGGAAGGGATCTATGTTCAGTTTTCAGTTGTCTTTCAGCCTCTAGACTTTACCTCATCTATTTATGTTGTTTCCACCTGCTTTGATAGTTTTCAGCCAGTTTCCCATTTCTGATAGTTGAGGACCCCTGTTTGGTGTTTGATAGAAAGGGAACACAGCACTGAGCATCATCTGCTCTGTCTTACTAGCACCAACCTCATCTTGGACACATGCACTACACTCTCTGCTTCGCCAAGCTGAGCCACTATCAGATGAGGGTACTAAATGCCAGAATCAAAAAGACTGTTATGAGAATTATGTACAGTCCATTAGAAAAAACATTGTATTTTTCAAATGTGGTTCATTGCGAGCAGCATGCCAATGGGTTACTGTCCCAGTTTTCCAAGCTGGAAACTTGGAAGAGCATCTCCACTTGGGCACAGTGACCTCTGACACTTTGCAACTACAAAAAAAAAAAAAAAAAGCAGTGTGGAAGTGTGGATCTTCCACACAAGATGTATGGTGCGCCAAGCGCAGTAAAGACAAGGTGAAAATCCTCCCTCCCGCGGAGCTCACCTTTAAGGACTGAAATGGAAACTCTGTGAGTGTTTGTATTGAAGGGGGTTGCTGGTCCCTGTTAGCATCCACATATTATGGAACTGCTGTCAGTGTGGGCAGTGAAACCTGCTGGCTCTGTTTCCACCATGGCTGGCTTTCTTATCCCTGCTGGCAAACATGACGGAGAAATATTTTGTCTTAAACATGAGTTTTAAAACCTTCTGGTTTTAAGTTCCCAACACCAGTGCCTAGGCAGGACCTGATTAACAGAAGCAGTGCCTCTCAAAAAATCTGGTGTGTGAAACAGCTCAGTTGGGCAACAAGAGGTCCCAAAGACTGACAGCTGTCAAGTTGGGCATTTTCCCAGGGCAACATACATGTGTGAGGGCCAGATCCTCAAGGCTCACAGCGGGCAGAAGTCACTGTTCCAGTGGCAGGACCACTTCCTAGACAGCACGACAAGAAGACAAAATAAACTCCCCTTGACCTCTCTTGCTGCTGGAACTACTCTGCCTGTCTTCACACCTCTGACAGACAAATCAGCCGGATACATAATTCCTCTAGCACAGCAAAGTCAAGCTCTGTCCAATTCACTGAGAGACCCTGAGCCAGTCCTAATCTTGCATATCTCTAATGGGAATTAACAGATGTTTTATATGCTTTAGCCCCCTTCTAAAAAATAATTAATAAAATCTAAATTTTGGACCTCAGTTTACTGGGGTTTCTCCAAGAGACTTATAAAAAGGAATCTTTAACATACAGATTATTTGTCATCCTCCAAAGACTGTTGGTTGCTCTTTCCACCGCTCTCTGTTCCAAGTACAGCACTGTATTCCACAGTTCTCTCCTCCAGGACTCCAGACTTTGACACTCCATCTTTATATTGGCCCTCTTGGTGCCAGAAACACTCCCAGTTGAATAACACAATTGCATTAAAAGACACAGGAATAAAGGAAAGCAACTACATTTCTGTAAAGCGGAATTAATTTGTTGCAGATATGTGTATTTCAGCTACACGTAGTGCTTACCTTGTACCCAGACCCAGAGCTACAGAGGGTCATGAAGGGAAGGAAGCCCTGTTCCTCTCTGTCAGTCAGTTCTCTGAGATCCAGGGGAGGAATGCCACCCACAGTGCATCTTGGAGGACTTTGTCACATGCATTTCTAAATTAAACAGTCTTCAGTTCTTGAACAAAAACTCTGACAGTCAGAAGAGGAGCACTGAAGGGAATTTTAGGCTTTATTTTGTTCAGACAATATAATATCATGCTGGCTCCCCATTGCCTCACATCCTCCATAGTTATGCAGGCTAAATCTACAGGGAGATTTTTCCTTCATCCCAAATGCAAATCCTCAGAGCCCTCTTTTCAGCTGTTGCCTAACTTTGGAGCTGGCTGAATCCCCGTGACACCTACGATCCCATCAGTACGGTTCTCTGGTTGCTCAAATTTCTGCCTCTGGGTCTGTCCAAATACACTCAAGTCCTGAAAAGCATTGAATAACTCTACATCTCAGTTCTACAGGGATTCGCAGAGGGGTTCCTCTTCTAGCAGCCGTATCTGCTAACTGGGATCCCGTAGGAATTTCGACAATCCAGAGCTAGCACAGACCACAGCTGCAGGAAGGGGACAGTGGGGTTCTGTGAACTGCTACTGCCACAATAAGTAAGATGGAGGAAAGAGAGACAAAGCATTTCCAAAGAGTTGGTTGTGGTGCATTTATGTCACTCCTGGACGTACCAGCAAATCTCTTGTCTAAATCTTGCAGAAGGAGAATTTCTCTTATTTGGTGAATACTATGGGTAACATCTGGGCCAGCCTCCTAAGCAACTGATCCCTTGGGTGTGCAACATGAATGAAAGGAGGTGCCCCCGTTATTCAAATTAAACATATGGCTTCGGCTCCTCTCTTGGCATTTGCTGCTGAAGTTCTCACAGTCTCTGACAGCTTTTGTAGCTCTAATTAGGACCCTAAATAGTCACTTAGCAAGGCTGTTCATTTTGTTGACCACCAGGACACCCAAGAACTGAGCACTGAAACACTAAAATCAAATTCTCTGTATGATTTGGCCTCTACTTGCATGTGAGCTTTGCCTGGGAATCCCTTTTTTTTCCCCTTCAGATGATAAAAAAACTTGCAAAGCAGCAAATTAGCCCTCTGGAATTAATTGTGCACATGCAGCATTAATGGGTGTAACTGCACAGTGTACTTGCTTGAAACCAAGCTGAGGAAATACCACTGGCAGCTACAGGAAGGCAGACCGGTGAGAGGACACCAGGAGCAATGAGGCTCTAAGGCGGTCATCTCACCTGATCTGGGAATTAAGGGCCACAACACTCACCTTGCCCATCATGATTCTCTCCATCACTCCCTTCTGATGAAGGGTTACTATCGGATTGGCATCCCTCTGCATGACCTCTTGCATGAAAGCTGAAGAGCTGCAGGAAGAAGTTTATTTCCTTGCTGTATATTCACTAAGAGCCTCAAATTACTCAGCTGCTCCCCAAGAGCTGCCTACAGAATAGAGATACGCACTGGTTATCTGTGGTCTTAAGCCGAAACAACCCAAGGCTCATGTCTGCACTACTAGTCCTACACTGCTGTGCCAAAACCAACCCAACCCAAACCAAACCAACCAAACCTGCCCCAAAATAAAAAAAAAAATACCAAAACCAACCCCAAAACAAACATGCAGGGAAAAATTCCTCCTTGTCCACCAGGAAGTTCAAGGACACAACCCTCATCTTGCACTAAGTCCAGCAAAATATCATATTACTCGAGCAACACAGGGTCCCAGCCATCTGTTTACTCAAATCCAGGTTGAACAGAACCGTGAGGCAAATCAGAAGTGTTCCCCATGGGCACTGAGGAGTGCTACAAAGTGCTAGAGATGGTTTGTGTATGTGACCAGCACAGGCTTAAAAGGGGAACCTTGTTTCAGTCTGAACTTGTGGAAAGACATCTTTTTTTTTTTTCCTTCCTGGTGCAAAGACTCGAGTTCTCTGTTAAATGCAGGTTTGCCCATTTTGCTGTCAAACCCTCCTGGTCCTCTGGGGTGTCTCTCAGAACAGTCAGCACTGCTACCCTGTTTCAGAATAGTCCCTTACCTCCCATGTCCTCCTTTCTGAAGGCCTGAGGGTGTTTTTGTCTCCTTTGATGCCACACCAGTTGATTCCAGCAGTAGCTTTGGAGGTCTCCAAATGCACGGGGTGTCTTCCAGGCTCATCCTCCTTCCTATCTGACTTTAGAATCAGTAACTCAGAAATAAAGAATAATGGAAATTTGGCACAGTTACCCATTTGCCTTCATCAGCTGCAGACAAATTTAAATACCCATAAAAATTACAGAAGAAACATGTACACAAAACACAAATATATCACGTAATGGCACTTGGGAATGAAAAAGTAGACCCTACACTCCTGAAATGATAATGCTACTGTCAACTTGAGGTTTCATTTAAAATAATAAGTGAAATAGCAAAATTTTAAAAGTTAAATTGCATGCAGTGTGGACAACATGGAAGAAAAATTTCTGGGCAGGTGACAACCCCCTGGGCCAAGATGATAAAAAATAGCCATTTTCTGGCAAAAGGAAAGCGCAGTTTTGGAGTATGTACATATAAGCATGTATGGTGATCTGGAAAGAAACACCAAGTCTTTTGATAAAATGGCATAGCCTGTCACAAAGTGTAGGTAGTTCTCACAAGGTGAGGTGCTGATGGTGCTGACTGATGGATCTTTGGAGCTAAAAGCATGTGGGGCAGAGCGTACCAATTCTAAGGATAGCAAATGGATCACATGCTTCAGCTGTGAGGTGTGTTATGTGACAGGGTAATAAAAGTGACTTGACAGAAGCTATTTAATGGAAAAAGGTTTTACTATCTGATTCTTGATCATCTTTCATGTTATGCTGACATTTATCTTGGCAAAGAGAGTTCAGAATGAATGCACATCACAACAACCTCCATCTCCAGCGAGTGGCAAACTCTGAATAGGTACGTATGCACTCAAAATGAGTTTTTTTATAAGCAAATGTAAAGATTACATGACAAAGACAACGCTGCATTTGTGTATAGAGTTTGAGTGACACCAACACAGGAACAAAAAAGATCAAAGTGACAATCTATGTAGACACATACTAGCTGGGAAAAACATGTCATGTTTATACCTAACAAACTTTCTAGACCCATGTGTTTCAAATAAAATGGCGCACTATTGGCTAAAACACGGTCCTCTCACTTTTTCCTTCTAGCTGTCCTGTAAAGCTAGGACAACCATAAGATGATAATAAGATTATCATAAGATTTGTAAGATGATATCATAAGATTATCATAAAATGATCATAAGATTATAAACGTAAACATTTTTGGACAAGACACTTGTACTAACAGAGGGGATTTTTAAAGAGTACAAAATCCATTCGCCGTTTAAATAAAACACATCCCTAAAGTCATAAGTGTGGAATGAGATAACACCATTCAGGAAAGTGACTGATCACAAAGAGTCTGGTGTTTCTCTTTGGCCATTAAAGCAGGGACAAGAAAATCCAAAACATAACACAGCCCAAGATCTAAATAACAGAAGGAACTTTCTTCACAGTTAATTAAAGCATTGAGGTCATTATCTGCCAGTGTCCACCCACTAGACAGGAAATACTGTCCTTCTTTGGGAGGTCCTGAATTATACACAACAAAACTGCATTCTTTCCTTCTCCTTCTCTCTCCCCCACTTCTACGCTTTGCTGGAAATTAGTTTTTCTTCGAGAAAAACAACACCTATTTCACTGATTTTTCTTTTGTTGGGGTTTTGCTTTTTTTTTTTTTTAATGTTGTCCAAATCAGCTTGATATAAACAGCATCTGTAACCAGTGAAGCCTGTGCTGGTTCATCAACATTAGGAACAAACATAGCCAGGACCTACTGGCCTGCAGAAGTTACAGCTGAAACAGGGGTAAACTGCTGCTGCTGCCCTCAGCAGCACTTGAAGAGGGCAAATATACACCTATACATATGTGTATGCACAGACAGAGTAAAAGAAGAGAAGGGAGACAGGAGGATTTGTAAAGTCTTGGCTCGCCCTTCAGAGAATTATCTGAATAGCAAAACCACCATGGATGAATTCTCTAAAGGTGAAGGCAGTGCTGGCTGGAGGCCCAAAGCTGGTGGGGTCTGTTCTGAAGCAGATTCACTACAGATTTAAGAAGCCGCTATCCAAGAGTAAGGCAACATGTAGGATGAAATAGCAGGGCAAAGATGGGCAAAGCAGGTATGTGCTGCCTTCACACTTCTTCCCCTGTTGAATTTGTTCCTGACATTTAAGAGCTGCCAGTGCTGGAAAGAAGGCCAAGTCTGCTGTCAGGGAGCTGGGAGAAGATAACTGCCCTCTGGGTTTGCATGGATAAGCAATGCCTGGAGGGAAAGAAAGTCCAGCTACCCTTTTCCAGATTAGGGAACACCTATGAACTCTCCTAAGAGGTGACCTAAAGACAATTCATTCTGTGTTGCACTTCTCTTAAACGTTAGTGCCCTAATTGAAATTACTCACAGTCCTTTTTTTAGTTTTGTTCCTGTTATCCCAGCTGGTGGCAAATAGGATGAAGGTGGTATTTTAATGTCCCTTTATGTGTCTGATGAAACAGCTTATCTGCTCTATCTAGCTTCACCCAAAAGGCCCTGTCCAGATACTGGTTCTGCTGCTGAAAAAGACTGTGGTGGCCCAGCTGTCCTGGAGAAAAAGGGTGGCCTTATGGTAATGAGGCCCTACCAGCCATCCCTGCCACACCAACCCTCTGCCCCCAGGGCATAGGAAATTTCTTTGCAACTAGAGTTGTAGCCAAATACTGCAGGTAGGTAGCGACTACCAAATCATGCTAATTAAACATCAGACCTTGGAAACTGATGCCTGACCATAGCGTGACATCTCAGGATAGAGAATTTCAGGTTTTCCTCTATGTGAAACCAAAAATTGAAGCCCTGGATCTTGACTCCCAGTGGAGCACAAACTTTGCTGTATAGTCAGACAACCTACATCACTGTAGTCAGTGACAAAACCCAGTGGCATAATAGGTTTTATTAGCTACTTCAAAGCTTCATATTTTGCCACAGATTGCTACTTTTCCCAACGCTTTACTGAACTATTGAGAAACTGGTTTATATAATTTGACCTCAAAACCAGACCAGATTTCAAATGAGTTTCAAAAGAATTTCAGGCATGTCAAACCCATATAACTATGTGACTTGGAAATGGCTAGTCACAATTCACAGAACAAACCCCTGGGGCTTTCTACAGATTTTATCCAAAGAGTGGGAAAATACTGCAATTGTTTGATGTAGAATCTCTGGTATTCACACTTCACCACCCCTTCAACACATGCCCTTGAAATACAGTTTTCAGAATAGATCCAGAAAAATTATAAATGTAAAAGATAGCAAATATACTAACCTGAAGTACTAACCGAAGTCCAAAGCCTAAGGATTTTTAAGATCACAACAAAGTCAGTAACACTCATATCAATCAATAAATAAATGAAGCACATAAAGAATTATACAAAAGAGAATAAAACAGTAAGGTTGGGAATATGATGGCTAGTGTGAAGTTCAAGATCTCTACAGAGTCTGTGGTATGTCCAAGGATCTGTGCTCAGAGAGAGCCACGGGCACATCTTGCTCTGTCTACAAGGAGCAGCAAAAGCTCTGCTGGCACCTTGCAGTTAGCAGCTATATCTATTTTGAGGCTCAGTGCAAACAGACTTTGTGAAGGAGCAACGAGGAGGGGAGCAAGAACAAAGGCTATCACCTCAAAAATCTACATACATTCAAGCGGGAGTTTACTGCAGTAACACGAGCAATGCAAATCCCAACAGAAGTACTGTCAATTCTTCTTAGAAGTGTCCCTTAACCTGATTCTCCACTCCAACTCCTTCTTATCCATGCAATATTTAGCAAATCTGATAGATATGGATCACAGAAGATCCTCACAGAAAATTTTCCATGCAAGAGAAACATCTGCTGATAGCGCATAGCTTCATGGGGGATCATCCCTTGTTCCTACAGGGAACTCCACTGTAGCTACAAAGTCAGTGGGACAACACTGTGGATGACCTAACTCACATCCAAGACATTAGCAGTAACCTTCATGCCAACATTGCTCAGGAAAATTCAGTTGAAACAGGGTACTTCCTAATAACGAGATACTGTGTGGTACCCCTGAGCTGTGGCGAATGGCATCTCTGTAATGGCCTTCTGGTATCTTTATTAAGGAGATATGCCAAACAACCATATTCAGGAAAGAGCTTTAAGATTTTAGTGGCACAAATAAGCCAGCAACAAGATGAGCTGGGCAATGGGCAACAACTTACACTGTAGATCTCATTCTTCTTCTATTCAAACCACAGCCGAGTGTTTCTTACTAAAAGGACATGGGAAAAAAGATTTCTAATTGAGTCAGAGGGCAATGACTTCTTGTACTGCAGCAGCCAGTTTGAATTAAAATGAGCATAGAGCATAAATTATGATAGACAGCCTATACCACAGTGTCCGTATTTTTAGGAAGTTTTGCTTCCATCAACTTTCTTGGCCTGAAAGGAAAATCTTTCAGGTCACTTATTAAATAAGAGGATGTCTTCCACTTCTCTGCTAAGTGCAAAAGCGACAGTAAATTGAGTGCCTATCAGCGTTCAGACCCTCGTATAAAGGAATTCCACACTAACTCTGAAAAGAGGATCAAAGCAACCTATGTTCTAAACATTTCTGAGGGCTCCCAAGTGATGGCACATCAGTCAGGGTGATCCAGTGCCACGTGCCCAGGACCCCTTCAATGGAGCTATGGCAGCTGCTGGTCCTGCAGAACCAGGCGTGTGCGTGGGGACACCTCTGTGTGACACTGCCTGGCTCTCCTGGCTGTGTTAGGGAGAGCCAGCAGGATGTCTCGGAGTTGATTTAATTCAGAGCAAATAACCTCACTCCCATAACGGGGATGTGGTTACAAGGGCGTGGTGTCGCACCTTAACCCATCCCTGTCCGATCCTAGGGGGCACACATGACAACATGAAGCAATTCCCTGGTTTAGCCAGCAGCAAGTAAAATGCTCTAAAGCTGCTCACCACGGCTCAGCCCTGCCAGGAACCTGCATTAGCCGCTGGCTCTGGCAAATACTGTATTTCCCCTCATATCAGTGGGGATATCTGCTTTGGTTTTTTTTTAATTCTTTGTGATTTCTACGGTTATTGGATTGTGCTATGAATAGGTCAGCATTTATTGTCAGACTTGTGATGCTTTCAGCCCTCTCCATGAACACAAGGCTTTTTGTTGCCTTTCCAAAAAGAACAGATGCTAAGCAAGGAAATCACAGGGAAGGGTTTCGTAAATGCTTCTAGTCCTGGGGAAATCGTAGCAATCGGCCTTATAAGGAAATTTCACAGAAACTCTCTTGTAGCTTCGTTGCACTAACGACACGCTACCAGGGTTACTCACAGTGATTTGACTGTGCTGCGAGGCATCTCACCAGAATATCCTGGATTTTCTCCCTCCTGTCATGGGCTGATATGAGGCTCAGCTGTTCTACCCTTATCCCACTTACCACACTGCTCTGGAGGAGACGAGCGGACACAGCAGAAAGGGGGAGCACATTAGCAATGCAAAAGTCCTAGAGAAAGCAGGTCAGGAGCTACAGTTATTAATTTCTCCACTATGGTAATACATATAAACCTCAATTCTATCTCACCATGGGCAAACGTTGTGTGCCAAGTCTGCTCCCAACACATCAACTCCCTAAACAGGAGAGACCGGTGAAGAGGTTCAGGAGCTGCATGTGGGGAGAATGGACATGCTGCAAAACAGGCAGCAGCTTCCCCTGGCACCCCTTTTGCAAGGGGATGCTGCCAGTCTTCCACTCACACTCAGGGAAGCGAGTAGGCTGATGAAGCAACACCATGTCTCACCCACAGCACACAATAATAAGAGATTTAAGCAGTATGGAAAATCTACACAAGTAAAATGTAAATGAAACACAGTTTGCTTTTGCACAAAAGAAGAAAAAACCCTGAAACTTTGGAGAATTACATTAATTCCCTTAAGATTCACTTAATGTGTATGTTACAGCAGAGGCACTTACTATTAAGTACAAGCCATTTACTAAGGTTTTTTACATTACTGTAATTTCTTCTTTAATGGCTTTGCTTTATTGGAAAACTTTCCTATTAAAGTTGATTGTTATAAGCTGTCCTCGTGTAGAAAAAAAGATAGTCAAGTATACAAGGCAAGAGGATTACAATACCCATAAGTTAAACATACTGTGCTTTGGTGGATGGCTAAAGTGTTAACCAATTTACTGGGGCTGAGCCTCGAGCACAGGGAAACGTCCCATTAATCCTTAGAAGAAGCTCAGCCACACGTTCCTGTGACAGTTCCTGCAGTGCAGTTCAAAATTCTCAACAGCAAGAGCTGCCAAGTTTGAGATTATAAAACTGATTCATGCTTAGGTCCTTAGGAAACCAACAAGTCCTTAGGAAGCCATGAAAACAACACCAGTATCAAAAAGCTTCAGTTAACAGTGATGATCACAAGGGATCTTGAGGTTTGGTGGGTTTTTCCTCAGCATGGAGTAAACCTGTAAAAATTCTTTTCTGAAACTGGCAGGTGGATGGGGAGTCTGTTTCATCTGATGGATGCTGTAACTTTTTGCCTCCCTGTAAAGGTGTGTAGTACAGTAGTTACCCCACTGATGATCCCAGTTAAAGTGGAAGAGGGCGATGCAAGAATCAGGTACTGACAGCTGAGGTCATCTTGTGGTTTTACTGCTCTCCCAGCTCACCAGTACTATGTGCTGCTTCCCTGCTCCATATGCCACTTCCATCCCCAGATACAGAGAAAGATGGGTAAAATCAGGAAGGAGTCTGCTGGTAGAGCCATACAAGATCAGCAGCAGTGCCCACCATGGGTCAGCCAGATTGAGAATGACAACGTGAAGAGTCTTCAATGCCTGTGGGAACCTTCAGACCTTTGTTCATTGTTTGAGCAGGATGGCACAGTACAGGCTAACAGACTGGAGTGCCTTGTAACAGGATGGTTTTGCTGTACCACGCTGCTAATGCTGAATTCAAGAGGAGAGTCTGTGTTTGTAAACTCTGGGTCAGTCTCTGGTTTATAGCAATTCTTTTGCACATACATAAGCATACAATGCTCTAAAAATAGGTACAGAATTAAGTCAATACTATCACAGCGTAGTCAAAGCCGTTACTTGGCAGCATGTGGCCCAGCTCCCCTGCCAATATCAGCAGCTGGGGCAGGGAGGTGGGGTGGACTCTGCACTGCTGACCTCCACGCATAGTTACAAGTCCCTTCCAACCTGGCTAATGCCGGAGAACTTTATCTGGAATATGCACTGAAGGAAAAAACACTAAATGTGATTGTGCCATTTCAATGAGCCTAATTAGCTAATAAAGGTCAGTCTCATTAGAAGCTCTTCAGGGAAGGATCCACTGAAAGAAATTAAGCAGTAAAAGAATTTTAACAAGCTGTCCTCCCTCGCCTGCACCAGACATTTCAAGGAGGACTTGGTGAGAAACCAAATTTCTTGAACAAGTGATGAAGGAAGGTGTTGATACACAGGCGTTCTGTGACAATAAAAATGCATTTCTTTACTGCCACAGCATTGCTCAACATCATATGGAGGGGCTCTGCTTACTCTCTGCACAGGACATATGGGCTGCCCTGGGTCCATAGGGCAAGCTTCCCTCTGAACTGCAAGCTCCTACTTGACTGTCTACTCCCCAACACTCAAAGTCCCATCTCCCTCCTTGTCCTAGGCAATCAAGCTCCTACTAAAGCACCCCAATATGCTGTTTTGTTCAGCTTCATGACATTGTGCCTCCTTCAGCTATGGTTTACTGAAGTTGTTGTCTATTCATGGTCTGCTGCCTTGCAGCTGGGATAACTCATTCACTCCAGTAAAGACCACTCATAATTATCTCCACCTCCATTTCCCTCATCAGGAAAATCTTTGTCCAGAAGTCATAATGAGTTGCAGTATAAAAATGTGCAACTGAATTACACCAAATATTTTTTTCAAAGTACAGAATGGATATTTGCCATGGTCTTGGTTGATCACCCAGGATAAAGAAACACTTTTAGCTTTTTCCCTGTTCTGAAATGGCTTAGAACAAAGCTGTAGGTGTGTCAGACTTCTTTCACTAGAAATTCCTACAGCATAAACAGGGTAGGGAACAGGTCAGGACATTTTGAAGCTGAAAGTTTAACTGAGAAAGGGAATGACAACTCTCTGGCTTGCACTGTATACTAAAAAAAAAAACAAGCAAAAAAATGCAGTGGTGAAGGAAGAGAAGATGATCCTTTGCTTTTACCGTTGCCAGGCCAGAAGAACCCAGCAGCAGCACTCCTGATGCTGAGGTATGTTCTAATTCTGGCTGTCTTATCTCCTGTGGCCCTTCTGCCATAGCAGATCCCAGAAACATGGAGGTTTTGGATAATAATGGGGGATGATTGTTGCTTTGGACCCAAAACATACACTGCTGTTAATGAAGAATCACAGCACCTCAGAGACTTTGATAATGAGAGATTAAGGTATATTTTTAGCTGAGCCACATTGATGGGCTTCCATAAACAGAGCTTGACCACATCTGCTAGACTGAGACCAAAGAAATTTGACCTAGTCCTCAAAATCAACCATCTAATTGGGGCTGGGCTCACACAGGGACCAATTTTCCATGTCAACACTCACCTTATCAGTCTGTTTCACAGTGATCTACTGAGGTCCCTCAGGGCTATAGGCCTCTCTCAGCAGAGTAGAATAGTAAATGTATACGAAGGGTGTGGGTTATAGAGAGCCTCAGTTCCATTGTGGACCAGAGTAAAATTGGGTAGGCTTTCCCTCACAGGGCTGTTGTCCCTACTGTGGCTAGATTTCCTTCGGAGGAAAGGTCTGGAAGAAGAGATGGCTGGCCCAAGAGATCTATACATAATAGATGTATAGCTGCAACCTAGAAAAAGACAGGGATATGGGGAGTGACCATTTCTTTAACAACAGTGTGGATGAACTCCCTTACCACTGATCCTGCAGTGCTTAGGAGGCTCTGGGGATCCCAAGACATGCTTTTGTGGTTCTCTGCTGGACACCCTCCCCATGAGATAGAGCTGGTGGCGACTGTAGCATCATTTACACCTGTTGGGCTCTTCTCCAGACACCTCATGCAGTTCCAGGGGAAAAGAAAGGAGACTGAAAAAGCATCCTTTAAATGCGACTGTCTGTGACAGGATGCATGGGGGGGGGGGGGGGGGGGGGGGGGGGGGGGGGGGGGTGTCTTCCTTCCCCTTCTGTGGAAAGAAGAAATGTGTTTTGAATTTCATCATCCTTTTGTAGTAATCACAATAAACATGAAGAAAATGTATTTGAGCTGATATTTCTTTGGTAGCCAACATTTTAAAAAAATTCCCTGCAACCTTCTGTCTGGAGAGTAAATGGAGGAACTGGAGGGTTATCAAGCAAATAAATGAAGCAAACACCCTGCATTCAGATTTCAAACTGTATCCCATCAAAGTGCTTTGTCCTTCTTAACTCTAGCCCAGTCAAAACCAGCACATTCAGTTTTTGTTACTAAAACTTCACACAAACCCCAAATAGTCACCTTAATAGCCAAATTTTATAGTAAATGAAGACAGACTGAGAGAGCTGGGCTCGTTCAGCCTGGAGAAGAGAAGGCTCCAGGGAGACCTTATAGCAACCCTCTGGTACAGTACATAAGGTGGGGGGTGCAGCTGATGCTCTGGCTTAGTGCCACAGTACAGGGAGTGACTGCTGTCACAAGCCTTGCAAAGGTGGTGTTTGGGTAAACTTGGTCTGTAATGTTTGCTTGCTTGCTTTTAAGAGAGAGTTTCAGGGGCTTTGAGGCCCTGAAGTTGCCCTTTCACTCCCAATTAAGTGATAACTGTTCATGGTGACTGTTCCCCCTCCTTGCTAGATTAGGGGGTTTTTTTCCTAGCTTTGTCGCTAGCCGTCCAGAAGCAGCTGTTCCCTCAGTGATGCCTTGCCCCTTCCCCATTTCGGCTCTCTCTGTGGTTTTTGGACCCCAACCTTTCTGGCCGTGCAAGAGCATCTGGAAGGCAATAAGCAGGACACTGCTCCACCCAGTGGGTACAAGCAGCAGGTACCACGCAGGCTTCCTGGGCAGAGAAAACTCAAAACGGGGAAGGAGTTCGAGAGAAGGTGGGTACCTCCTTACCTCTAGGCTGGCAAGGGAGGATCCCACCCCATCCCATCCCATCCCATCCCATCCCATCCCATCCCATCCCATCCCATCCCATCCCATCTTCCAGCTGCGCCAATTCTAAGTGCCACTATGCAGTTGTGAAATCAGGTCTGAACCCCCAGAAGAGCTGTACCCACCGCAGTTTGTTGTAATGTTTTAATTTTAATTATTTAACAATAATTACTTGTAATGTCACAGCTGGATGTTTGTTGCCTTGAGCTTTATTTACAAAAGGTGGCCAGTTATGTGGACTCTGTCTGGGCCAGCCAAGTAAAGCCAGGGTCCTGGTGGAAAGCCAGGGTTCCCTGGTGGAAAGCCAGGGTCCTGGTGGAAAGCCACGGTCCCTGGCGGAAAGCCAGGGTCCCTGGCCTGACACAGGTGTGTCAGAGCCCCAGTCGCTGGGAGCACGTGAGGTACACAGCCCTGGCAACAGAGTGATGGGGCCGTGACAGCCGAGGGCACGTTGCACCGAAGGCAGCACCGCGCTATTTGTGCTAGTCTGACCCCCTGAGTCTCGGCTGTGAATAACAGCAGCCCTTACTTCTGTTAGCCCACTGTGCCAAACGTGTGTGTTCAGCACACATCCCCCAGGGCAGAACCACAATACACTGATAGATGGAGGCCAGGAATAAACCACTTCTGCCTGTGATCCGTCCCTTCCCTCTTCTGCACTTAGGCACAGTCAGGCAGACGCTCATTATCAGTCAATACAAGTGGCACTGTGGATGGATGATGTGAAGCCTGGGCAGAAGCGCTCCTGCTGCTGCCTCACCTGGGCAAGCAGTCCAGGACAACCTCATTAATGTCAACTCTGAAATGTTAAAAGACAACGAAAGATAACAACAAAGTCAGAGAATATTTGGTTGGTTTAGAGAAATACCTTGAGGCTGAAACTAAGCACAGCACTATTTTAGAAGGAGATAGGCTTGGACAATAAACCACTGAACACTAGAGGCTGCTGAAAAACAGTTATAGAGACGGATTTCTGCCTGTCCCTTTCTGCACAGGAATCAACCTACAGGAGACTAAAAAATCCTGTTGTGGCACAAGCACCCCTGGATGGAAAGAGAAGGCTTCTGTGCTCTTCATGTGAAGTGGCCAGTTAAGACCTGACCCTCAGATGTACGTTGCAGGAAATTAGAATGACTCCAGGCCACCACATACCAAAACAGCCCTTACTTCATGATCTAATCCTCATATTTTTATGCAGGAGCCTGCAACATTACTCTGTTTCCCGTGAGACAGAGGAGTGCTGTTACTGTTATATGACAGCTTTATACTGCAATGGCTGTGGGAGGAGCAGGGCAGTTCATCAGAGTTGTGCAAGGTGCCACACAGATTTACAATTGATGGTACCTCCTTGAAGCATCTCCAGCACCTCACAGCACGCAGGCAGAACAAACGCTTGCAGTGGGTGGTTTGGGTCAGTGCATAACAAGGCACGTCAGACACTATTCACTGCTGACCAGAAATTGAGACCAGAGCCCTTTGATGACTTCCACCCTCAGGTTTGGGTGCATGGACAGCCCACAAACATCAGGCAACTGCTCTGCTCACACTGTTGCTCCCACTCATCACAATGATCATCTGCTCCATCTCCCCAGGCTGCTGGGAACACACTGAAACCGCAGGGGACTGGGGAGCTCTGGAGCCTGGGATCACCTAGAGTTCAGCTTTCATGGAGGGCAGGCTTCTTATCTCTGAGACGACCATGGCCAGGTGAGGAAGGCAAGAAGTCAGGACAACCCACCCCTGGCATACCTTCACTAAAGACCATTTTGGACTCTCAAAACATGTCTGACAGGAACAAAGATAACGAGGATGAAAGAAGCAAAGTTTATCAGAGAAGTTGATCCAACTGCTCTTATTCACTCACCTTCATTTTGAAGGTAGGAGTGGAGTCAGGTTTTGGTGGTATCTCCAGCTCTCCTGATCCATGTTTCCTTTTAGCAGACGCGAGACAGGTGCAGGAGCAGGATGCACTCCCAAGCAGCAGGGAAATGCAGATTTGTCTGCAATGCTTGCTGCTAGGATGGTACTTCATATAACCCCGTTACCAAATCCAGAATCTTGGCTTTACTCAGCTTGCCCCCGAGGACTGTTGAGATAGACTGCTCTTCAGCCAAAGCTGCAAGGACAAGTTTTTCACCATGCATCAAGCAGCTTGTTCTTTTTTCAGCTTTCTTGACTGAATACAGCCAAGTGCTTCAGCTCTGAGCCTGATGTAGGAAAAGGACTGAAAGAATTTGGTAACAATGGCAATAGACATATACAGCAGGAAAAAAGGGCTGCCCTTCAGGACATTACTGGGGCACAGGGCTACAGAGGACATACCTCCTCCAGGATATACCTCCTTCTATTGCATTTCTTAATTAATGTTCTTGGTGTGATTCCAAAGTCATGGTCCCAGGCAATGGTAGCAGCTCTGCACTGCACCCTTGGGTCCAGTTAGCTGCCAGCTGCCCCTAGGAAAGAACCTCCTAGAGATGGCAAAAGCCCTGTTCCATAAAACCTGTGGGCAAACCACGTTTTCAGGTGTTTGTTTACAGACAATAAGTTCCAGCTTTGTTTTCATGCTTACAGAATTTCACTGGAAGCATCAAAAAAACTTTGAGCAGGTTTCATGCAGCAGCAATTTTACAATGATGCTTGTAGGTTAAACTAGCTCCGACACCACCTTACACCCAGCTGAACAACTGAAAACTTCATCCCAAGAAACACTAAGGCACATCCAGGGGATGTTCTGCATCTGCTGCTGCTTTGGGGTTAGCGACCACATCCATTAGCCCACAACAGTGGATGTAAAAATCAGGAACTGCACATTTCTTATCACTTGACAGCTGATTCCCCCTGCCGAGGGGAAGCTCTGCTGTCTACAGCCTTGATTCAGCACAGCGGGAAGAAAATGGCCTATGACAACTGCGCTACACATCTAAAACGCTTTACAGCCATAAAAAGGTAGGAGGAGAAACAAGGATTGAACAGATATAAACACACTTATAAACACTTATAAAAAGTTAAAGGAACATTCTTGAGAAGAGAGGGGTTTTGCAAGAAGGCCAGGATGTGCAGCTCTTTCTGTCTCCAGCATGCATCTGTGAATGACTCGAAGCGAGAGGGGAGTAGGGAAACCATGCAATAAGAGCATTACATGCTTTCTTTTACCAGGGACCTTCTGCCAAACTACCAGCAGGCTCTCTTCTTTAGCATGACAGCTATATAATATTAATAGCATTTACTAGCTGAGTTATGCCACAGCAGCACAGCTGCAAAACCAAAGATAAATCAGTCCTGATTTTTTAACAAAGCAAATTGCAACTTTTATGCTCGACATAACACACAGACACATAGATTAAAGCCGGTAGCTGTAAGCAATGGGATCTTTTTCCCAGCAGACAAGACTCAAGCCGGCAAAGGAGAACAGGTTATTACAACAACCCAGGCTTCCATGTAAGACCCAAGTGTGTGGCTGCCCCATCCTTTTCCAAGACACTAGCAGCAGCACCATTCCTGTCTAGCATTTTTCATTAACGAAGGCCAACTTTCCTGCATAATTTTTAATACTCTGACTTCTAAACGCTTCATAGGAAACTAAAGCTCCTGTGCCCATCCTCCTCCTGTAAACCTACAACATGAAGTCACTTGCACAAGATTTTTCCCCCAAAAATGATGACAAAAAAAGAAAAAGCATAAAACCTCCAGCAGGCCTGCCTGTCCTCATGTCTGAGGCACCTGGCTGCCATGTAGCATGGGCTGCATCCAGCTCTGCAGGTAGAGTGGGGAGATAAAGGTATTTTTCTTGTCCATTGGGAATAAACAGCATTCCAGACAGGCTTTGTGCCAGGGAGGGGGCGTTACTGGAAGGCACTCCCAACACTCAGCTGTAGAACAGCCTATGCCCTTGGGTTTTATTCTGCATTTAGACGCAATCTCCACAGACGGCTGGAGCTGCCTTCAGACAGCGCACGCAGGGGCACACGCAGCAGGGACTGAGCCGAAGGGGGGTGTGCCACTGGCAGAGGGGAGACGACAAAGACACCGACCCAAGTGAGGGGGCTGTGGGTGAAAAGCAGGCTGCGGCCGGAGAGGAAGGACCCGCGGGCTGGTAGAGCGGCCCTGGGGAGCCGCTCTGCCCCCGGCCCGCAGCGCGACCGGGCTCCCAGACTGCCAGACCCCGGAGGGGGCGGAAGGGGTGGGAGTGTGTGGCAGGCCTGGGCCGAGACGCGGGTCAGCCTCTGTGCGCCTTCCGCGGGCAGCCGCGGTTTGCGGCAATGACCAGCAGAGGGAGCCCCGGGGCTACCCAGCAGTCCGCCGCTCCGGCCCGCCCGTACCGAGCTCTCTCAGCCCCTTGCCTGAGCAGAGTGGGTGCACTGGGCTGACCCGACGGAGAGGAGCCATGGCATTGAGGCAGCAGCAGGGCCCACGCCAGTACTACCGCCCCACCGGCGCGGCGGGGGCTCCCCGCACCGCCACGGCCCCGTGCTGCCTAACCCCGGATCTCATTGCTTCCCTGAGGCAAAGTCCCTTCCAGGAGCAACAGCCCCTATCCTACAGGAGAACAAACCTGAGGATCGGCTGAGGGAACTGGGGGTGTTTAGTATGGAGAAGAGGAGGCTGAGGGGAGACCTTCTCCCTGCCTAGAATGACCTGACAGGAGGCTGTAGAGTGGTGGGCGATGGTCTCTTCTGCCCAGGGACAGGTGATAAGACAAGGGGAATGGCCTCAAGCTGGACCAGGGCAGGTTCAGATGAGATGTCAGGAAGAAATTCTTCATGGAAAGAGCTGTTGGGGTGTGGAACAGGCTGCCCAGGGAGGTGGTGGAGTCCCCATCCCTGGGTGTATTTAACAGACGGGTAGATGAGGTGCTCAGGGATAGTTGGACTCGATGATCTTAATGTTTTTTTTTTTTACAACCTAGTGATCCTGTGAAAGGGTCCTACAGACCAAGTCCTACAGTACAGACATGGTATCAGTGTAGGACCCCTGTCCCTTTTCTCTCATTTTTCTCCATGGGAGCAGAAAAGAAGTCCTCCTCATGGCTTGCGAGCATATTTCTCTTCTGCAGCTAACCAGACCTGCAGGTCTTCCCCACTGTGCCTCTCCACATTGCTCGTTTGAGACACCACAGCGAGAGGAGCCTCTCTGCCTGTCACCAAAGGGGCTGTCCAGCACAGGGAGGAAGGGCTGCTCACCTGGTCCAGCACAGAGCCTGTTTCCCAATAAGGCATTGTGTGTCTTTCACTGGTAATGGGTGCAGATCCAGAATTTCTGTCCCCTGTGACAAGAGGGCAGAGGACATTGCATAGACAGGTAGAAAAGGAGCTGAAACCTCAGAGAGCCAGAATTGGCTGCAACTGAAAGTATCCTGGTTTAAAGCATCAGTCCCACTTTAAAGCAACATCTATGAGATACAGTAGACATGCTCTGGTCAAACTATGGGAAGTACACTATCTTTCTTAAAGATAGACCTGGACCGATTCCTTGTGGTCAAGGTCCAAGATAGTGTGTTCAGTGGACTATGGCTGGGAGCAACCCTAACCAAACTGCCACAGGAACAGAGAGTACATGACCCCCTGTGTGTTGGCCCAGGACATCTGTGGCCAGCTCTCCAACTCAGAACAAGTACAGAAAAGCTAGCATTTCTAACAAAGTTTCTACCTCCTACTACACCCTAAGTATGCAAGAATTGCTGGATAAAGATCAGGTATTTCTCAGGGGCTACATTCTTCATCTTTCCAATGGATCTTTTTCCAGACTGCACTGAGAAACAGGTGTTAAAGACAAGGCTAGTATTTTGTGGCTTCTACCCCACCCCCACTTTACAGAAGTTGGTGGTGTTCTCAGTTACCCCCAATCCTTCCAAATGCATCAGGCTACTGCCCAGCTGTCTGTCAGACCACAATCTGCTCCTCTTCTAGTTCCTCTCTGCCACTGAAGGCATGCAATGTTGCAATCTGACAGCCATGCAAGCTGCCAAAATCCTACCCAACGTGAGCCAGCACATCCTGAATTCAGTGCACATCTCTCTATCAGCTTCAGCCACCACGGATCAGAAACTTTCTTTATGGCCAAAAGTCCCTTCCAAGTCAAGGGGCTTTTGCCCCTATCCAAGCAGCTTCCAGCCACTGCAAGGCTGTTTCCTGAACCAGCCACTTGGTAAGCACAGTGACTGGGGAGTTAAACAGAAGCAGCCTCGTGGTGCTCAGAAAGCCACTTGGACCAGGCAATTTCCAAGAGATTTGAGTACATCTGAAGAAATCATAGTAGTGACAGGAGAAGAAGTTAGTTCCAAATTACTATCTGAGGCCAAAGGGAGTAAAAGAGTCCTGAAGCCAAATTCCCGTCTCTGCCTTGGCAATAGCTTACTGCTCTCTTCTGCCTTCCTAAAAACACGGAGGAAAGCTGCCACGCACAAACACTTTAATCATTGTCTTCCAATACCCAAAGAACCTGACACAGCAAGAAGAAACCTCTCCACAGAGACTATGCAATCCTGAAGCACATTTTGGAAACATCTGTCAAGCCTCATGAATAAAAAGGGAATTATAAAGTGCATTAGAGTATCACTGTGTCAGCTAATACCCTACTAAGGTTTTCTGGCTTTATCAAACATCAGATACAGAAAAGATCTTATTAGGCCTATCTCATCCTTGGGGAACACAGCAGGATTAGTCTCTGTAGGATAAGTGCAAGTGTTTTGTTTTTTACCTGGGCAAGAGAGATCTGTAATTGATTTCCCATCTGCAAGGTCGTAAAGACAGGAATGTCAAAGAGCTGAGCTGGGCAAACGCTCTTATGCTCGACTCCTGTGCTCCTCTCCAGAGATTTATGCCATTACACAAGCTCAAAGAGAAAACAGTTTCTTGCTGATCACGTGTAATTTGACTTAATTACAATCCTCCTAGACCTACCTGATATCAGTCATTCCATTTTCCCCATGACCCATGAATGTTCATCCCCACTTTCCCTACCTCTTCCAGGGGATCGGGAATATCTACAGAGCAGTGACATCCACAAGAAAGGAAATGCTTTGAAGAGCTAACTGACTGCAGGGACTGACTTCATCCCAGCATCGCTCTTTTTTGCAGTGGTTCCATCCTCAACCTTCTCCCCACACCCATCATCCCTCAAAGTACCTGAAGACCGAGCAAGACTGTCCAATAGGTAAAGGTGTTCTCCGTGGAGGGGAATAGGATCAGGCAGGTGATGGAGACTGGACTTCACTGTGAAGAAGGTGGTTGAGGTCTTTGGCACTGCTGGAAAAGCCAGCACAAGCCTTTCCAGACCTATACCTATTGCTCTTAATCAAGCATCATGAGCGGGTTGTAAGCAGTTCTGCTGTCAGTCTTTTTTTATTGCCATCAGTTCCACTTTCAACTGGAGGATGCAAATAGTCACTGAAACAGCAGTGTGTAAAAAGGAACCTAAATGACAGTCACCAGGCTTGAAATTCCCACCCCTGAGTCAATGCATATTTTAAGCCTAATGAAAGAGATCTGACATGAAAAGCTGGGAGAAAATATAAGTTAAACTAATAGTCTGGTAGCTAAAGATACTTCCCTTTAGGGGAAGGAGATGCAACAGCCAATCCCCTTAGAGGAAGAAGGCAATGAAGCAGCATCTTTCAGCATCCTGGACAAACTGAACATCCACTGGGCTGTTTGGTTGAAGGGACATTTTGCTGGCACTTTGACCCTCCCTTTCCACCTTCCACATTGTCTTCTTGTCAGAAACTTTATCGAGGGTCTTTGAAGTAGCCATTAAGTACATAGAGACTCAGTGCATACAAGCTCCTGCTTATCCTACTGAAGGATCTTGAAGCAAGCTTCTTGCCCAAATGTTCTCTGGGAATATAAACTGCCATAGGATAAGGAGTGGGTAAATGATTAAAGGATGAAAGGTAGGTAAAAGGTAGAAATAAGCAGCAATTTTCCACGACAAAGGAAGTTCACCAGGCAGTTATCAGAGGGGTGAGCGTTGAAGGCTGCAATGTGCAGTGAGCTAGGTAAATTACCTGGTAAATGAGTGGGTAATAAATGTGACAAACCTCCTGGTGGCATGAGGATATATTGAGTAAAACCAGAATGGTTATCTGTGAAGAACTGCAAAGCAACCAACTGACAAGGTGAGAAGGCACCAGAAAAACTGCAGCCTGGGACTCAAAACAATAGACAAGGGAAAAGCAGTGCTGACCTCATTATATCAAGACAGGCTCTTGAGCTGATTCTTGGAAATGGCATCACCTTGGTGTGTGCTCAGCTGGAGTTAGAAAATGAAGTGCTGGGAACATTGTGGGAAAGGGGTAAAGAACAGAATGGAGAATGTCAGGGTAGCACAGTGGTGCATCTGTTTCCCAAAGACCTTGTGCACTTCTGGTCCTGTCACCTGCAAAAGAACTTAGCAGAATGCAAAGGGCTCAGACAAGAGCAACAGGAAAGATATGAAAGTGCTTCCATACAAGAAGAACGACTAAGGCCAGACTGAGACTGGGAAAGAGACAAATGAAGGAGAACACGACAAAGGTATTTTAAATCATGGATGCTCTGCGGACACTAACAGGGAGTGATCCTTTGCTGCACCTGCCTTGTGTAAAGCGAGGAGAGAAAGGTGAACTACTAGGTGGGAACTGAGAGTAAGCTACCAGGAGGTTAGCTGCACAGTCACTATGGTATGGATGCAGGAAGCTTACGTGGGCTCTGAAAGGCGTAAAGAAGTTCACAGAAGAAAATCCACCATGGTGGATGCATACAACCGTAACCTCTCTGCTCTGGAAGTCACTAGGTGAAACTGCTGTAGGAATGGCCCTGTATGCCTGCCTTATTTGTGCATCTGCAGCCAGACACCCAGTGCTGAGCACCGCTTCAGCCCATACTGCCAAGCCGCTGAGCTAACATGTGCCCCAGATGGGGAGCACTGCTTCAGATCAAGTTTTATATAAAACATACTTGTTTTACGTCAAATACATACATAAATGAAAATGATTGTTACATATTCATGTCCAAATAAGGATAATTAAAGCATATTTTAGTTGAATAAGAGTTAATTTGTTAATATATCTGGTCTCAGAAATTAAACCAAAACTAACTCATAGTGTATCTACTTGGAAACAGAATACACTTTCAGCTGCTGTCAGTGAGGCATTAAATATATAGATAGCTATAGCCAAGCCAGAAGCAGAAAAATGTACGTCTCTACATTTTTACTTTATTTATTTAATTCCAGAATCAGCCTGGTTCTGTCTGTGATGCTACATGATTCCCTGAAAATGTGAACACAAACAGATTTGGCATTAATGCCGTTTTCCATGGCAGGCAAATGCAAACACGCTATCACAACTTAAGAAGTCTCTGCCAGATTGGCTGATAAATATCATTAGAAGTGCTTAAGAGTTTAATTTCCAAAGCCTTGTAGGAACAAATAATTAATGGATTACTGTACATCCCACTGTTCACCTGTCAGGTAGCTCCTGGTATGTGTTATCAGACCAAGACCACAGAGAACTCAGAGGAAAGTAGATGGCACTAGGATTAAGATGTCCTCAAAGGTTGGTATTAATTTGATAAACCTTAATTTGTAAATCTATTGTAGGAAATTATTTTGGTCATGTATTACATGTGATGCTTTGACCTCACGAGTACACAGTAGCAGTTCAATGATGAGTGCTGGTGCCCTGAACATTGGGTGTGCAGAACTACCAAGTACTTGGGCAGGGGACCTCTGCAGTGTCCCCTCTGGTCTCATGCCAGAGGGTGACAGATGCGGGTAGGGAGTCTTTCCACCCTGGTTCCCGAGTCCCCCAGCACTTCTCACATATCTAAATTCATCCTCCTGATGCTACCGTTTAAAAATAGCATAGAGCAGTACATATGAAACAGGCTATAGTGTGCTACTATTATAGAAATTAAATTAAAATAGCTCCAACAGGACATTTTTTACTGACTCTTGCAAAAACAGGTAATCCAACAAAATGATGGACACCACTGACTGAGAACCTGGAATCAATGTTTACTAAAGCTCAACAGCCGTCTCTTGCCAGCAGGCACCCCTCGTGCCTCATGCTCATTTCAGTTTTCCAGTTAGTACTATCAGCTCATTTAGAAGCTGATGGAAAACTGAAAAAAGGAATGCTCCCTCCCTCTTCTTTATATCTAGGTTAAAAATAAGATGTAGTAATTCCCAAAAGTTATGGTACAGGGGACCTGGACCAATCATTTCAATTGACTAACCAAAATAACGCCTAGTTTCAAACAGAAAGTAAGGTCTAATAAACTTACTTGTTTTTCTATTATATCTTACCTAATGCTGTCATTTTCAGCTGATACAGTTTGCTGGTTCATTGCACTAAGTTTCAGTTTCCATCTAAATGGACACAAATCCAGCATGTATGTTCATCAAGTTAACCAAACGAACACGTCATCCAATAGTTTCAGACATAAAACTGCAGACTTCAGCAATGTAAATTGTTAAAATACATATAGCAACCCGTGTTTCAATAATTAATGTAACCCCTGATGAAGAAAACATACCGTAATTACAACACAAAGGATCCTGTGTAGTGGCAAACCAACATGCTTCAGGGACACAGAGAAAAAAACTCACCACAAACTCGTTAGTGGCTGCAGAAGGGATCAGCTTATTCCCCCAGGCCTGAGGATGGATCATGCTTGGATTAACAGCCCCAGATGTAATAGTCCAAGCAGTGGGCTAGCCAGCCTTGCCAGGGCTTGGCCTGGGACCTGTTGTCAGGCTGAGGACAGTCATAGCAAAGGGCTGCCCCATGCTCCTGGCACATGTACCTGGGCTTGCCACCAGCTGGCTTTGGGACATCCCACTGGGACTCCACCAGCCCCCTTGTGCCTTTGAGAAATGTGGCCCCATTTTCTTGCTTTCCAGCCTTTTGTTTTTGAGGGTTTTTGGGGTCTCCTAGGAGGACTCAAGTTTTCTTTCTTTCCTGACCCAGAAAGGCTATTCTGAAAGCAAGACCATTCCCTCCCAGCCTCCTGCTCTGAGCTCATTGTGGCTACAAAGCCCACCAGGACCAAGGTATATGAGGGGAAACCTTGTGGTTATCCCCCAAAGTTCAGGCACCCACAGACATTCAGCAGTTCACCTACTTCAGTGCCTTGTAAAACCAACACAGCCTTTATTCTCTGTATTTAGATATCACCAATTGATCTTTTCAAATCTCTCCTGTATAAAACCACTACAGTCCATTTTAAAACAGACTAGGCTGCAAGCGTGTAATACACCTTAAAAGCAAAGCAGCTCCCGCTCCCACCCCCAAAACCTCATGAAGCTGAAGCAAAATTTTCTATGTTCCCAGAGCCTGCAAGACTACTCTGTCACTTCTCTTGTGGAAACTTCAGTAAGAGCCACTTGGTGTGTGCTGACATCCAGAGTTTCAGCCTGCCTGTCCCTGTTCTGTTGCCTCAAAATGGTCTCTTAGAGAGCAACCCTGGTTTTTCCTGTTCTGCTGGGAAAACCTTCAAGAGCTCTTGGCCCAGGCTGCTTGTGGCTTCTCTACTGACTGCTGTATGAAGGACTTGTCTGCCTCTCCTGGACCTCACACAGGGACGTTTCTGCCTGCCAGCACTTTCCTGTAAGGCACTTCCCATGACTGCTGCCAGACCAGCCACAAAGAGGACATGATGTAGGTGACATACCTGAGACCCACAGGATGGGGAGGACATCTCACAGCAGACTAGAGACCCATGCTACGTACTCTAATTCTGGTGAGTCTCCTCTGCATAGGTGGAGACATCCCCCATATTTTGACCTTCTGATAAGGATGGCTCAGTTGGAAAAAAAATCTGGCTGAAGTCTGCAGGTTTTAATTGGGGAATGTCAGTTGAGATCAAACTGGGAAAATAGGGCAAAGAAATCAGAGCTCTGGAACTAATGCTAATCTCAGTGCCGCTTTTAGGCAATGAAAGCCTTGAAAAGGAAATCACAGGCTAATGTTTTCCATGCTACAGGTGTAACCTCATCAAGCTTCTCATCAAGACAAGATGATTTCTTGCTTGATGCTTGAAGAGTTAGCAGAATACAGTGCAGCTCTCAGATGTTTGCTCTCCATGAGGATTTCCAAGTCATCATGAAGACTTCACACCTGCAAAATTCATCAGCTTCAACAGTCCTAAATACAGCAAAACATGGGTAAACATCAACATTAAGAGGCAAAGACTCAGCAGACAAGAAGCCAGGTCTATTTACTCCTATCTGACTCTCCTTTTTTCTCCAGTCCAGGCTGGATGTTGAACATGAGCGGAGGAAGAATATCAAGCAAGGAAGAACGCAAAACACCCGCCAGTCAATAATATTACCTGGACTCACAGGTTGCAATGGCTGACCTGCCTACTAATGTGAAACAGTCACAAGGAAGACCATTCCTCAAATGCTTGTGACAAAAATACCTCACCTGGGCTGCAAAGAATGCTGAAAACAAATGGATGTGTATTTATACTGTCCTGCTATACAGGTCAAATGCAAAGAGTCAAGGAGGAAGAAAAAGAGACCAAGATCTCCCCAGTCTGTCTCCCACACCTGCAGCAGGAGGCGGCCCAGCAGAGCTCTGGGTCCCTCCTCTGCGCAGAGCTGGGCTGGAAACCCAGTAGTAGGCGCCGTGTCAGCCTGTTCCTGCTGCGCGTGGGTGGGCACATCCCAAGCATCTCCCTGGCACAGCTCTGGGCATGACCTAGCTTGTTCCTTCCACACAGATAAGTTATCAGCTGCGCCTCCCAGCTCCAATTAAGCAAGCTCAAATCTGGGTGTGAGATGCAAAGAAGATGCAAATGTGCCTCAACCCCCTTTCACAAAATCAAGTCTCTTTGGCTCAGGGAAGTGCTTCAGCTGCCGAACTGGGTCTCGCCATCCAGCTCAGCCACCGGCAGTCGCAGCTGTGCTGCCAGGATCGGCGCAGCAGTCACGCTTGCTGCACCAGATCCCCGGCAGCAGAACGGCAGAGCTGGCAAAACAAGCAGACTCTGCTGGGAGAGAAGTGAAGGAGCAGGTGGAACGAAGCAATGGGAGAGAACAGGAGTGAGGTTTAAAACAGCACCAGGTCAAGTCCCCGTTTTTTTCTGCTCCTGCGTTAAGAAACCTCAATTTTAGTTACTAGTTGGTGGCATTTGCCACCATCACAACGTGGGGTTAGGGAAACACATTCAGTCTCAGTCCTTGAACACATCCCGGTTTCAGTCTCCAACTTGTTTATGTGTCAAAAGCTGACAGGCCTCCTTGAGCTGCTGAGAGTATCGTTCGCCCAGCAGCTATGTCTCCTCGCCCAGCAGCTATGTCTCCTTACCCGGCAGCACACATAGAATCATAGAATGATTAGGGTTAGAAGCGACTCCCAGAGGTCATCCAGTCCAACCCCCCTGCAAGAAGCAGGGACACCCCCAACTAGATCAGGTCGCTCAGGGCCTCATCCAACCTGGCCTTGAACTTCTCCAGAGATGGGGCATCCACCACCTCCCTGGGCAACCTGTTCCAGTGATCCACCACTCTTACAGTAAAGAACTTTTTTCCAATGTCCGATCTAAATCTCCCTCCCTCTATTTTGAAACCATTACCCTTTGTCCTGTCACAACAGGCCCTACTGAACAGCCTCTCCCCATCTTTCTTGTAGGCCCCCTTGAGGTATGTCCTTCTCGCGGGCAGTGTGGAGCAGAGCAGAACCAGGGGGCTCAATCCAGGCACAAATGGGAAATATTGAATACAGAAATGGGAAACATCTAGGAAAAATCAGAACTCTGCTGTAGGAAGCTGTTTACTGGAGCAAATAAAAGCTGAAACACACACCAGCCCCAGGGCTGCCTCCTTCCTGCCATGCTCACCAGAGGAAAGCAAACTGCTGCTCACCCCAGGCAGGAGAGGACAGCTCTCAGGCTTTCAAGGAGGGTACAGACCCCTGTGTCATAAGCTCCTGGAAGAACATAGGCCAAACATAGCCTGAAATTGCTGCTGAGGTTACACCTTTCTACTGATTACCCCAATAAAATGAAAAACTGTTCCATGATGAGCACAGTCAGGGAGACCATAGAGTCTCCATCCTTGGAGGGTTTTCTCAAAGACCCAGCTGAATAAAGTCCTGAGCAACTGGGTCTGACCTTAGGGCTGACCCTGCTTTGGTTGGACAAGAGATCTCCTGAAGACCCTTCCAACTGGAGTTACCACAAATACTGCAGCCCTGACACCCACAGTTTGGGAAGACTCTGCAGCTTTCGCTGCAGCACCCTGGGAACTCCTACTTGTGTAGTCTGCACTTTACTGTGCCATAAAATGCTTGGCCCACTTCAAACCATTGACACCAAACTCCTGGGAAAAACCACTAGCTGGTTGTGACTGCTTTACAAGAGGATTCATTACCCATCTATCCAAAGGAAGGCACAAGGAGACAAGCAAGTTACATCAAGGTTTTAAAACCAGACAACCCTCCCAGGCTGTGTCTAGTTCCTGGGAACCTTTCCCACAAAAGGAAAAGCTGGGGAAAAGGCTTCCTCACAATGCCCATTCAAGCTGGAGTGCAGCTTCCCACAGGAACAACAGGCAGTTGGAACTGTGCTTTTGAGAAGTGAAACATTTCACCCCCACACCTCTCCCCTAACCCCAGAACTAGACCCCCAGCACCCTTCCGAGCAACCTCTCCAGTCTCAGCTCCAGCCTGCCTCACAGCTTGCTTACCACTGCCAGATACCTCCAACCTGGCACCTATATCCTGCTTCACTCCAGGGTATCATACATCTGGCAAGCTGCAGCCCCTGTGGTGACCCCTCCCTTCCCCCTCCCCAAGTTGGGGACTTTGAGAGAAGGCAGCTTTCCACACATCTGCCACATATCTGGCTACCCAAAACACTGTCTAAAGGAGAAGAGTCCATTCACACTCAAACGTAGACAAGGAATACAAAACTTTCCAGGAAATGAACTTCCAATTTTTTGGGAGAAACAGTTGAAATAGGAGGGCAGCCCCCATCACCCACACTCCTTCCCCACAGCCCTCCACCTTCTGCCTAGGCCAGGAACTAATCAGGCTGTCTGGAGATGCCTACAAGTTTGATCTTGCCCTGGTCTCGCGCACAAAGCAGAGCATGGGAACCTCTGGCCTGAATTCATTGTGAACACAGACAGGGCAGCTCCTTGACCTGCAGGAAACTTTCTGCTTCAACTCATTTACCAGCATACTGAGTTATGAATGGTAAGGCAGCATCTAGCCTTCTTTCCAAGATTCAATCCATATTTTTTCAATCAGGTCCTTCTGCTTGTGCTGCTTTCAGAGCTCTCTCTGGCAGGTAACTTCATAGCTAGAGAGATGGATTTTCTTTCTCCATGTGCCGTTTCAGGATCCATCCAGTGAACCTGGGGACCACCTTTCTGCAGACTGACTAAGTTCCACATTTCTCACCTGCACAGGGCCGAAAAAGGTCAGTTCAAAACATGTCCAAGGCCATCTCCCAAAAGTCAAAGGAGAACTGGTAACAAACCAAACCTAACGCCTCATATGGCATGTTGACAGGTTTCGCTCTGGGATGCTGAAAGCTGGGTGTGCCTGTGGGCAGATGTGCCGGGCAGGTTTGGTTTTTACCTCAGTTGGCTTCAGTTTGGTCTACTAAGTTCTAAAATGCTAATGAATTCTTAAAACCCACTGCCCCTCCTTTACCACATCAGCCTGGTGAAGCTCAGAGTCGCCGCTAAAGGCAGCAAAACCTTGTAAAGGGAGGAAGAAAACATGTTTGTGCAGTAATGCAAGTGAAAAGCCAAGGGATGGAGTGCATGTATATGTACCAAGTAACGGTCTCCAGAGATAAAAGGTAGAAACCCCACAAAGAAACTCTTGAACAGCTAAACACTGAGAAAAGTGGTACAAGAAGCAGGCAGGAAGAAACAGACACTCTGGAAAATCTTAAGCCACAAACCCAACAAAATCAGGAGAAAATTGTTTAGAAGAGCCTTTAAAATGAGTTTTATTGTCAGAATTTTACAAGTAGCCTTCAGTGGCATCATACAAGAAGAACTCTGTTGCAAAACTCTAATAAATAGTCTGCCCCAAGTCCCAAAATATTTTTGGAAATAAAATAAAAACCAAACTTAAAAATAAAAGAGAATAAAAGCAAGACTTCAGGATGCTCAGAGATGTTAGCAATATTTCCCATTTACAAATAGTATCAGGCATTATATAAATCTCCTTCATACAAGTCATTAAAAAACCCAAGACATTCTAAACCTTTACAAAAGCACTCCAGAAATAGTTCCAAAGAGAGCCATTTCCATGACAAAACAGTAGAGAACTCCTCCATGGGGATTAGCATCACAAATGAAGTTTGAGGTTGAAGTGTAGTGTGTACTTGTGTGGAGCAAGATTAAAGAGCATGAAAAAGGGATTTGAAAAGAGCGCAGAAGTTTCCCTGATGAGACTATGCCCTACGATTTTAATCTGACTATTTGAGAGCGTGGTGAAGAGGAGGGAGTGGATGCTCTTGAAATTAAGCCCCAAGCACACTGCACGTTATGCAAGTCAATATTTATCAAGGTAGTGACTGTAACCTCAGAAGGGAGCAAAAAGGTTTCTCAGCACGCTGCGCAGTTCATTACCTGTGCAGACCGCAGCGCTTGAGAGCCGTACTCTGACACCTAACAGGTATTTTCAGGAGAGGTAACGTGTTGTGGCAAGCTAGCTGCTCCTTCACAGAGCAAGAAATTAACTTTCCTGGCATGAGGCTGTTTGGGAAATCTCATGCCTGATGGTTCCATGGGGGATTGGGGATTTCAGAGCTCCAACCTTGTCCCAGCACTTTGAAAAATACACTTCTCTAAGTCACCTTCACGTATGCCTCTCTCCACCCCAGCAAAAAGGTTTGTCAGACCTCTCGTGTAGTAACACACAGGTTGAATAAACATTTCTCAAATCTGTTATGATTTGAGAAGTCTGGAGAAATGGAACAGGAGGGCATGTGCACAGAGACAGATCATGAGGATTTTCATGGAAACAGTTCAGGGGAAAGAAATCTTAATCTCTTTACAACTTCAGCCTAAGTCTTCTGCACATATGCAGCGACCGATCCCCTGGAAGGGAGGGGGGACGCTGCCGGAGCGGTACAGAGCAGCACTGGTGTCTCTCAGCCCGTCCGACGGGGTGTGAGCTGCAGCATGCCTAGTTTTGCTGTCAGGAAAGTTACTTGCAGTCATTGTTTCCACGGGAAACAAAGGCTGGGGGAAATGCTGATGGCAGAGATGTGTGATAATACGCCTCACCCATGGCTCACGTCTCTAGCCTCTCTCCAAACGTTCCGGTGCCGGCTGTACTGTACCATACGCTATGGACACGCGTTCTCTGTAATGTATGGGAAGATAGCACGAGCGATCAAGCGCAAATTGCTCAGGAGACACCGAAAACATTGCATTACATCCCCTTGTCTGTGGCATACCTCAGAAAACAATGTAAGAAGAGCAGTAAAATAAACACTTCTTTCTAATTTTCTAGATGTCATAATATTTGCCAAAGCTGCAAGGAAAAGCAGATTACCTGAAACAGAGAGAAAGGAGTTAATGGAAACGGAGGCCGACGGCACAGCAAGCCCGATCCAGCCTCTAAATCATTTTGTACATAACAGGTAAAGAGACAATGTGCAAAAAATAGACATTCACATTTTAGCAGTTAAACTTTTATTTTACCTTTTTAAAATTATTTACTTTTTTTCCCTCTCTACAAAAGGCAGACATCGATCATTGATCTGCGATTGTTCTGAGTGCGCGCAGAGATGCAAAAAAGGGTTATTGGAGGATGAAGGACAGGGAAGTGCTCCGACTATACTTTCACATGTCATGATTAAGGTGGCATTAAAGCTTAAATCCCAGTAATAATATTCATAACAAATAGTTTCCTTCCCTGTATGCTGTTCTCAGTTCATATCAATTGTGTTGAAAACCCATTCGGTGAATTTCTTCAGTTTCTCAGTGGCGTTCTGGGATTCCTCCTGTAACCTCAAGTTGTCTTCCCGCAGATGTTGCACTTCAGCCTGAAGACTGGCCTTGTCCTCTTTTTCCTTAGGCGTGAGAAAAAATACAGATCTTAATGGAGATTTTAGAGTATGCTTCCTACCTACACAGACATGCAAGAATCTCTTAAGAGAGCATGACTTGCATGCTTTGGTAAGGATTTTATGTACAGTAACAGTATTATACCTATGGGACATTTCCGATGTTCCATTCCTCACTTTTTGCCTGAATGAGCAGGATTTCTCTGTGTTAAATTCTAGTAAAGAAACTGGCTCTCCAAGAGGTGAAATAAAACTGGGCTTGCCCTGTTCTGTAGGTACAACTGTTGATGGTTAACTACTTAAGAGATAGGAAATATTCCTGTAAATACTTCCCCAGCTAAGAGACTTTTCATCTGACCACAGCAGATCCGTCTCAGACTGAGCAGGCAGTAACAGAGCACAGGAAGTTTCCACAGTAAATTACACATTTACTGTAAACTTTCCACATCAGCAGGTTCTCTTTACGTGGACTAACCTCAAGCCTTTTGCAGTGTCACCTGAACTAGGAGTGCAGGTACTCTGAATCACCCTCCTAATTTAAGCAGATCAATCAGATGCCTGCAAACGCAGATACTCTGCCCTGGCCTTGCATAACTGAAGGACAGCCTGAGAAAAGTAGTAGAGAAACATCTTTTTCTCTTACAAGGATGTGACTATCACAGGCTCAGACATGGCAAAGCAGGATTACAGTTATTAGCATCACCTATCAGCCCTTAATGTGTCTCTTATGGATTTTCTGTAGGAAATGTTTACCTTCCTTAAATCCTCTTGCAGCATCTTCAGCAAACCTTCCAGTTGGTCCACTTTAGAGGCAAGAGTTGGAGGAGATTCTTTACTGTTGAAAGCAGGAAATTAGGTGCTTAGGGATATGGTTTAAGAGAGGACAGATACGGCTGGACTTGATGATCTAACCTTTTCCAACCTTGTGATTCTGTGACGTTCTATCTTCACGTAGGGTAGCTAGCGGCCTTGTCTACACTGGGTGACTGTATGTACACACACACTCAGGTACACCATGGATTCACAAAACAAACAAAGAGAACCTAACAGAGTACATGGAGAACATGCAGCACATGAATCAAGAGAACAAATGTAAGTTGTTGGGGCTGTCCCACTGCTTGACTTCTATTTCTACTCATATGTGCCTTGAACTACCACTGCTCTGGACACATTCATGAACTTCTCGGACAATGATGAACCTGCAAAAAGGTCCAACTGTACTTATGGCTCTTTTTTTTCACCTTCCACCACTATCTTCCGAGAAGTTGTGAAGAGTTCTTGTGGGAAGTTTGGAGAGGACCTCCAAATAAAGATGTTCCTGCTCCTTTTCTCAGTTTGAGCTGAGGAAGCCTGCATATCTACTTACCCTGTATAAGGCTTTATCTGTGCAGTAAGCTGGTCCTCAGCCTGATCGCTACTGGAGGCAGCACTCACAGGTCTGTGATTTTCATCAGCAGCAGCAAAGAAGGAAGCTCGCTGAACTGAGAAGGCAATTGTACAGAGAAAAACAGTGGCAGCAGTAATGATTATTTGTTCATGCACAGCACAACAGCTACACTACACGATGGCAAAACTATCTAGGAGGTCTGTCTCAAGGCAAGGTGACGAGGCAATACACCAATATCCACTTGACAACAGCAAACTGGCACAGCAAGTGTTCGCGCCAGGCTCTCCATTGCACTGGATTCAAGAAGCGAGTACCAGCTCTGGCACAGCAGCAGTCATGGCCAAGCACCTCTCCAGGAGGACAAAGCAGAGATACCCTGGTGGCACCTGCAGAGCCCACCCAACGCCGGTTCCAGGAGAGGTGCGAAGCCAAGCTGGAACAACAAACGCAGTGCAGAACTTCCTGGGTACAACTGCACGATGTCACCCAGCAACTCGGTCACCATTTTAGCCTCCTTCACTCCATGTAGGATCCCTTTATCTTGAGGAAAGAAAAGCTCACTGTGCACAACTTACACATGGAAAGTAAAATGACCAAGGTGATTTTTCAGAACCTGATTTTTTTTTTTCTTACGATTTAGGAAGCATTTTCTGATCGAAACATAAAACCTCTTTCTGGCAGCAGGTACTAGACCTTTTTGTCCTGTAACTACTCAGATGTGTTAATGCCTCTCTAAGTCACCATCACATGTGGTGTGACTACGAACCATTGACTGGCCCTACCTCTGGAATTTCCTAAATGTAAACACTATCCAGTCTGATAAATTACCATCTCTCTTCTGCAGCAGCCACTGGTCTCTCACTAGAAACAGAACAAAATCGTCTTTTTCTGCTTGGAAAAATTTCTATTCTGTGTTTTCAACAGGGCTAAAATTAACGTGCATTGGCATTTGATGGAATTTTTCCTGCTCTCTTTTATTCCTTTGAATGAAAATACTGAAGGGTTGGTGCAGCTCAGGGATCCAGGCAGCCTTTCCTTCAGCTGGTTGCAGGTAACACTACTGGTGACTTTTGGGGGCTTGTGATAAAGACACTGATCAACAATGTAGGAGAGGTGTCCACATGAGAATTGAGGCTGCTTGGTCTCCATCAATCCCTGTGGCATCTAGCAGAGACTGGGATTGCACCAACATTGGACAGCTGTTCCCACTCCAATTCAAAACTGAATATATTTTCACAGTGGGGAGATGAAGGTGCCAGTCAACACGTTACCCCACAGCTCTTCTTCACTGGAGCTATCAGTTTGTTACCTTCACCCCACTAACTTTGTTCATGCTTCTAGAGAGAAATGTGAGCGTGTTTGGGGCCTACAAAAGTGAGAGATTCGGGTTGAGGACAGTCAAATTTAACTGAAAGAGGAGAAGAATATAGAATCTTATAGAATCTATGATTCTATAAGAGCTTTTTCATGGAAACTGCTGACCACACTGAAATATAGTAATACCTTTTTTTCATTCCTGTGTGGTGGTGGAAAAGCCGTCACTACACAAATCGTCTCCTCTTGAAGACTAAGGCTTATTTTTAAATACTCTTTTCCAAGACTGAACAGCAGAAATGAGACATACTGATCCTACAACTTCTGTGGCAACCGAGCACAGCACACATGTACATCTTGAATACCAGCTTAGACATGCACAGCCTTCATCGTGTATATGGCTACTACCAGAGAACAACCAAAAAAGCAAGTGATTTCCCAGCCTTCTCCATCCATGCAGAGTAATGTCCAAAAGATTCAGGAACACGGAAACACTTCCATGAAGGTGGGACAGCATTTAGTTGATTATGAAAAGGCACTTCTTTTTAATGCACCTAGAAGACTTTTCACAGAATCACAGAATGGCTGAGGTTGGCAGCGGCCTCTGGTGATCACCCTCCTGTCAGAGCAGGATCACCTTGAGCAGGCTGCACAGTACAGCATCCAGGTGGATTTTAAATGTCCAGAGATGGAGACTCCATAGCCTCTGGGCAACCTGTCACAGGGCTCTGTCACTCTCCTAGTAAAGAAGTTCTTCCTCATGTTTAGGTGGAATTTACTATACTCCAATTTGCACTTTGCCTCTTGTCCTCTCCCTGGACACTGCTGAACAAAGACTGACCCCACCCTCCTGACATCCACCCATCAAAGATTTATCAGCATTGATAAGATCCCTCTTCAGTCTTCCCTAGGCTAAAATGTCCTTCAGCCTCTCTACGTATGAGATATTCTAGTCTCCTCGTCTTCACAGCCCTTTTTTTGTATACCTATCCAGCAGCTCCCTGTCCTTCTTGACCTGGGGAGCCCAGCATCGCACACAGCATTCCACTGGATTATAGTAACTGTAAGGAAAAACTCCCTTTGGGCTGAAGAGTATTTAAGTTTAAATTCAAATAAATCTAGGCAGCTTGGAGTTCTTCTCAGTTTACTAAGTGTCAAGGAGATGGAAAGCACCGTCAGGATGAAGTGACACTTACATGCAAGTGCATATAAGTCTGTGCATTCAGAGTATGTGAAGGGAAGATTGGCAATGGAAAAGTACGTACCAACAAGGTGTATTTCCCAAATTACCCTGGCAGCGCGCCGCGGCTGCACTACGGGGACTTCTTGCTAGTGCAGTAAGCAAGCAATCACTATGTGCTCATATATGCTTCTCTCCTGCTATTTGACTTCACTTTTGCACTTTGGTGCCAGATGTCTTTTTCACCCCAGTTACGATGTCTGAAATGGCTCTGCATGAAATGCAAAGTAGCCAGTTTCACAGAGATTTGGCCAAACCGAAGGATTCCGGTATGAAGAAACGGTATCCAAGTGTTACATAAAAAGTTTCAGGCTGTTAAGACTTTAGCTGCTCTTCTGAGCTCAGCCTTCAAACTAAGTAGAAACAGTCACAACAATAAAGGCTAGAGAAAGCAAGAGCCAAGATTAAAAAACACCAACAAACAGGCACCACACTCCTTCGCGAAGCATGCACAAAGACCACCTTTCTGAAGATTATATTCTGAAAACTTACCTTCAAAGGCTTTGGCAGCATCTACCAAGTTGGACCAGTCCAGATCAGAGGCAGAATCAGGCAATGGCATAAGTCCGGGGTCTGGCATGGGCTGCTGTCTTTGCTCCTGGATATCTGTGAGGGAGCTGTCTGAGGCAGAAAACTCTCCTAGAGTAATGCAGAACAAATGATAAACATTCCATTAAACAAAAACCCACCCAAATTCCTTTTCTAATACTAATGCATCCCTATTTTTAATTTTTCAGCACTTTAATTTATAACAGCACTTGTGGAGAACTCGGTAGAACATTTGATCAACTGTAGCTGACCAGACACAGCATGTGACACGCCATCTGAGACAGCGCTTCTCACCAGGACCTTCAGCTCCTTTCTAACCTGCCTGAATCCTTGCAGCTGAGCACTCCAAAAACCAACCCATGCATCCCTGCAGCACTGGGGCTGTGCTCTTCCACCCCACAATTCCTGCCTCCCCACAAGCTGTAGATACTCTGGAGGGCTTTGCAGCTTCCTGGGTCTTTTCCCTCATCTCTTTACAATCTTATAAACCAATGGGAGCCGACTTAGGCCTACCAAGATGAATCAGAACCAGAAAAAACCTTAAAATTACTTCCAAAGCATCACAACTCTCTCAGTGGTTTAGTGAAACCTCTTAATCTTTACTGAAAAATGCCCACACCCACCCTAAATTGGTACATGGCCCACTACAGAAAAAAACATCAGCTAGCTTGAAAGAAGGATATAAAATCCCTGTAATTTTTGTGCAAACAGGTGCCTAGCAAAGTGAAACACTTGAATTATTGCCACTAATTAGGGAAAGACCACATTGCAAACCAACAATTAGCTACTTTATTTTGGTTTACTGGCTGGACAAGCACAAAATGTGCAATGCCTGGTCAGCCCGCACACATGTAAGCTTAGAAGCAGAAACAACCTGCTTCCTCATGACTTCCACCAGGGTGTAAAGCAAGTTTTCAAAAACTTTGTGGGATTCTTTTACTACCTCTCCCCAAGGGAGGGCAATTATTTGGGAAGTTCTTAACATGAAAATATTTGCATCAGTGAAAAGATACAAAGAATCAGAAGACAAACAAAGCATTTGAAAAACTACCTGTTTTTAAAAGTGTGAGTTAGACTGTTAATTAAGATAGATGAGTAAGTAAAAAATTAGCTCATTGTTTTCCCTCTTCAAAACAAGCGACGGTATGCTGGAATGGCTGTTCTTTGTCATCTTTGGATCAAAAGAATTTTTGAATAGCTGAAAGCCAACAAATACTTGTGGTATTAAATATCCGGCTCCACTTAATCCTTCTCTCAGCAGAGGCAAGTTGGGGGCAGGGGGAAAGACAATTCCCGTGTCACTCAAATAGCTGGTTTTATCACACAGCCCTGCATTTTACAGAAAATGGAAAATCTTGTTTTGTTGACATGTGTAAAGCTTATGCACCAGGAGTAATCGGTTTGGTGTAGAAAGAATGTGAGAGCAAAAGGTTCTGTGGTTTTCCTTTCGGAACATACAGCCATCTAGACAAAAAGAGACCAAATGCCGCTTTTCCACTTCTACAGTGCCACTCATCTTCAGACCCCAAGCTCTCAGAAGCCAAATCCAGCAGCTAGTTACAAGCATAACCAGGTCCATGAGGTTATTTTAGTGCATATAAGAAGCAGACGCGGAAAGAGCTCAGTTTCCTAACTCTTACGCAAGAAACATGTTATACAGAAACAACAGCTCATGAAAATGTCAGGTTCAACACTGAAAACCGATGCCTGGTGATCACAGGCAGACGAAAAGAATTTAAAATAGACTCCTTCAGCAGCCTGCCCTGTCAAATGTATCTTAAGTATCTAAATACAGACCATGCTAAGGGCCCACCAGAGTGAGTTGAATCTATTGATAGCCTTGCGTTTTCCTCCTGCAACACACTAAACCATGAATAAATCAGAGCAGATACATGCTACTGCAGAAGACATTGCTGAAGCCTACTCTGTGAGATCTAGTTCTACATTTAGTACAGGTTTAGTTGAGGTACAGCGGGAACCTGTGAAAATTCCCCTTCTCACCAACCAAGACGATCTCATGCAGCAACACACAACCCATGAGATAATGATTCTGAGACTTTTCTGTAAAGAATTGGGGGAAAGCCGAGCACATTCTTGACAGCAGTTTACCAGTAACTTTCTCCAGTTAGCTGTTCATGTGTGACTGGAACTAAGTAACTCAAGCCCTGTAAAACAAACAGGGTGCGGGGAGGGAATTCACAAGCATCTGGTGCGACAACAATTTTACCTGATATAGCTGTACCTACAAATGTCTGCTAGTATTTATCCACTTTTATATAGTAATTTTCCCAATGGAATTTTGCTCCCATAATATCCCACTAAAGGAACCAACACTTGAAGTTGTCACTGGTGGATAACCAGGCATGCATTATTTGCTCACTGGTCTGACTGGTCCAGATGACTCCTGGTCATGGTGAAGCAGTGAAAACTTACAGCTGGTCATGCAAATTTCTGTGGTCCTTCCACACGGTAACTGCACAAGTCCTGTAGTGTGTTACACCCACTGAAGTGAGGAAACGAAATTCCTGTCCTATTTCCTATTTTCAGGCAGATGCCTATCCTTATTTTAGTGAAATCAAGATGGAAGCAGGAGCTGCTATAACAAACACTTTCCCTTAACTCAGTTGACAAAGGATTCCTTTGAAAGCAAAAAGAAAAAAAAAAGAGAACTACACTTACCATGTAGAGATTTCATTCCCAAAGTATATGATGGTCTCCGCAATGGCAGTGATTTTGGGAGAGAAGGGTAGGTGCTGGTGAAAAGTACGTCATTTGGCATGGCTTGGTCCAAGAGTGAGGCCCGGGAGGTGAAGAAGTGGTCCCTTTGACCACTGTAAATACTCTCGTCTGACAAAGTCCTTTGCAAGGCACGCCTTGTGGTAGGAGTGCTGGGAAAGGGAGACTGACAGGACAGAGTGTGTGACTATACGTTCATAAAAACAGATAAAAAGAAATGAGAAAAAATAAATCAATAGAGAAACTTTTGAATTTAGTGGTGAAATAGTTTTTAAAACTTTTTTTTTTATTTTAAATAAGAAAGCAAATGTTAACACAGTATTTTCTCAGAGTGGATAGGAGGGATCTGCTAAAGAAAGCTGCTTCAATGGAGATTATAACTGGCTAACATATACAGGTCTTTTTCAGCCAAATCTCACATTCTACCTTTTAAACACCTTTCAAACTTCTCCTCGGGCAGCCCTCATGGATTCTAAAGCTGTCGTGTAGCAGAGATAATGTTTACAGAAACAGACTGAATGCTGCATAAAGCAGAGCTCTTCCTCATGCCTGGGGGAGGCTGCCTTCCTGCACACAGAGCCCCAGCATATGCCAACTAATTAAAAGTCTCATATTATGGAACAACAGCTAGGAACGCCCACCACCGCTTCGACTCTTCGGAAGGACTTGAATCAAAATTAAGTTGTCCCATGAGTAAGAGAACTCACGTCTTACCCCTCACCCATGCTTCCTCCACACTCCCCTCTGAAGAAAGCCACACTGTGGTTAGCCAGGAGTTACATACTCTCTTGGCCAGAGCTGGCAAGCTGCTACCAACAAATGCCTACCACTCCCATCAGTGGAGACATTGAAGACACTCATTTTCACAAACATCTAGCAATATAACTGTCTTCAAGACAAAACCTTTCTTTATGGTTTGACTGAGATTTGGTCCAAAGGCTTTCATGGTTAAACAGCCTACAAAGACAGACCTCATCACCCTCATTCACACCAAGTTTAAACAAAAAAGGAGATAATATATTTGCTGGAAAGATTAAACATTATAGAGTTGCTCATTTGTATGTGGAAGAAGTTCTCTCAGAAAAAAAAACAAAGGATGTTTAAACAGACAGTACTCTACTCCTATGATCAAAAAACCACAGTACAAGGTGGGAGAAGAGTGTGGAGGAAGGACCACTAGTACTGAACAGTAGAAGACAATCTGACAGATTCCACCTCCCCCCAAACTTTACAAATTTTAATACTAAAAGATTGCTCCAAGCTTTGGCTTCATGATTAAGGAACCAAAATCAAAAAAACACATAAAAGACATTAGTAGCAAAAACCTGCTATCATCAAAAAACAAGGAAGGATGAGGCCATGTCCCACATCAACCTTCTGTCAACTCTCAACTCCTCCCTCCTGCATTACCTCCCCCAGGACATGCCCATTGCAGAATGAACCTTGCATATACAGTTAGCACTACAGAAATGAATACTTCTGGTACACAGTCGACACTATATTACATCTAGGATCAAGCTGCTATTTTTATTCTGAAATGTAAAAGCTCTATCAGTAGGTTAATGTTATGGTCCAGTGAAGTCTCCCACTCCTTGTGGCAAAGGGAAAAGAGCTGCCAAGTGAAGCAGTGTTTACTCGAGGGCCACACAGTTCATTCAGTGTTCAAGAATCAGGAGCTGGAGCTGCCAGTTAGTATCAGACTTTAAGATTAAAAGGTTGCATAGATACAAGCATCTGATGAGGATGGAACAGAGGCAATACAAGAGGGCATTACCTTCTGGCAATACAAGAGGAGAAAAAGAAGCGTGACTTGTCTGAGAAGACAAAACACATAAGTGGTAGGTAAGGGGATAAGGAAGGCTGGGAAGATAATAAAAAGACACAATACAAAAATCACAGCCTAGAACAAATTCTACTATCAAACAAACCCTTTGGCAGCCAACAGACAGGAAGGAGGATGATTTCTGATTAGTAAACTAATAAAGGGCATTATCATTCCTTTTAAAAAAAAAAAGGCGAAACAAAACCACCATCAAAAAATGTTATGTCCTAAGAGAAAGTTATCTGTAAGATGAAATACAAATCACACATTGGGTAGAAATTACAGTTACAGTGGAAAAGGTGTAATTTATTGGTGTGATAGAATGTTATTAATGTGTTGAAATTCATCAAATGTGTCACCAGGAAGTAAAGATCAGGGTAAGAATGAATTTGCTAACTTTAAAGCAGAAAAATAGCTACCCTGGACACACAGATGCTTCTCATGGCCTTCAGGTCACCTCTTGAAACAGAATGGAATTTCTTGCCATGTTTTAAGCAAGGAGATTGTTCTCAAACCAACAGAAGATCCTCACATTACCCATGTCCGACCCCTTCAGAACTACCACCAACCAAAGAAAAAGGTATGGTGCTACTGGCAAGTTTTTTTTTCCTCTGGCCTTAAAGGTAACATTGAAATACCATGTGTATGGAAGCCAGCTCTGACAAGTTTTAATAAGACACTCTGGGTTTTTACAAGCAACGAAAGAAGCTGCAGCTCTCTGCTGCATGGTTGCTGTGGAAACCATGTAGACTCTAGATGATGAGCCCGAGCTGTTAAGCACTGAATGTATATAGAGACTGTAGAAATCAAGATGTTCTCTTCAAAATGATGGATTTTAAAAATCAGCATACGCACTTCATATTATAATGCACATTTTGAAACACATCAGGAAATATTTCTAACTACTTCATAAGTATTTGCCGATGTTTAGGGAACAGTCTTGGTCTTTGTGCAGTAACAGGATTAGAGGCATAAAAATGTGATTTTTTCAAGGAGTTTCAATACTGTCAACAAGTCACTGTCTAGTGACGCAATCAAAGAACAATTCATTTACATAAGACAACACTACAGGACTCTCCATGAGCCAGCAGTCCTAAGTGATCTTTGCAGTTTGGCATACTAGTCTCTTCAAATTTACACACAAAACCATAATAATATTGCAGTGACTATAATAATGAAACTGTTTCCAAACGTATTTCTCTAGTGCACAAATCTGTGATGAAATGGGTGGCTTCCTGTCCACGATGAGAACTGAAGGCACGCTTTGCATTTTATTTCCCTCTTCGGGGTACGAACTGAAAAGATTCTACCTGAGAACCTCTTGAGTCTGACAAAGTCCAACCGGGTAAGCTCTGTATGAATGAACCCTTCAGCTTTGACTACTTTGAAATCACTCAGCATTTTCTACACAGAAATCTTAGACCCTTTTCAAAACTGTGAAGCATTTGCTTTACCAACTGATGAGCCAAGGCAGCGATGAACTCAGTCATCAAAGTCTTACAAAGTGTAACTTTACACATTGCAGTTTTGTAACAACATGACTACGACTTGGATCAGAAGAGGACCTGTGCATTGCTCTTCAGGTATGCTCAGATTTCACTCAATTGTGAACGCTCAACATGGCCAGATGACAGATTGCCTCTAACATACCTTAAAATTCTTCTGGGATTCAGGTGTTGGGCTATCCAGATCTATCAATTTCTTCAGGTCTTCTTCAACGGTAGACTTGGATGCTCGTTTTGGCGATGCTCGTAGATCTCTTGCTGAAGCACGCAGACGAGGGTGGGCCATTTCATTGCCATCACTCTGGTGACGTCTTAAATGAAATGGAATAGACACATTCAGGTCTCAAAGCCCTGGGGCAGGAGGCATGAATGAAACAGAATTATAGCACCCTCAAGATTTTCAAAGGAAGTCCTAGGTAGGGGGCATGGAGGAGGGAAGGAGGTTCACTAGTACAGCAGAGCCTCATCTTAACAGACACCTGTCAAAGCAATAAACTTGTTAAACATTAACTAGCAGAACATTTAAGGTTATCATAATACATTTTCCCAATAAGGGGTCAACTTTATTAAAACAACGTGTATTCTGTACAAAACAAAAAATCCCATATGACTTCAATGACCTCCAAAACAGCAAATCACTAAGTTTCTTTAGTCTTTTTAATTGACTTATTATAATGCAGTTATCACAAAGTTTCATCATCTCCTTTTGACATCTAGGCATACTGTATTTGACCAAATAAAAGCTGAGAAGGGTTCAATAAATTACTTGGAAATAGGCTTTCCAATCTATTTCTTTCCAAGTGATACTAGACCTAACGGACAATATTTTCACTAGTACATTATTTCTCAGTTTCTCTTCCAGAAGAGATGTTTGCATACATAGAGAGATCTTGAGTTGCCTTAAGCCAGTTGCACTGGACACTGGTGGTAATCTTAACAAGGCAACTTGGAGCACCACAGAGCTTCTACATGGGTGGGAGGCTTAAGGAAAACTCAGGCTCTGCATTAAAAGGATTGTTAATGTTTGCTCAGATAGCATTCTGAGTCACCTTTATGAAGTTCCAATGAAAAATAAGATTTAACAGAACTGATATCCATACAGTTCTCTAGAAATGACCAAACAATAAAGTTTTTACACGTTAACAGGGAACGAGATTAGCTGACTATCAAATATTTAAAACTAACTGCTGACTTATGGAGTAGAGATTAATGGCTACAGAAGACTAAGCATTATATTAAACAGTCTTGAGGTTTTCTACACAGTGTTGAAGATCTCAATGCTTCTTCACAATGAAAGCAAATAACTGAACAAGAGAAACAAAAAACAGTCTTACTTTCTTGAATCCATAAACCCCACTGAGTTTATTGTCCCTTCTGGCTTTTTCCATCCGATCAGATACTTGCTAGTAGCGCCCTGGCGAGGGTAGAAAGTCCTAGGACCAGATGAGGACGAAGAGGAGGAGGAGAAAGAAGGTGCAAGCTGGGGGGAAGTAGCAGAATGAAGCTCTTCCTTAGGTGAGCTTCTGGCACTGGTGAAAACAACCGGGCTGGCAGAGTGTCGTGAGCTCATGGTACTAGGAGAAAAACATAATAAAAGACAAAATTTGCCTAAAATGCATATACACACACCTGGTTTAACTATTTTTAAAGCAGAACTCTGGGTATGAGATATTACTCTCATCAACAGTGGGTAGTGTAGCAAAACGGTTCTGCTCTTCTTAAGGGCCTTCCACCAATGTTTCATCAAAAACACCTCACATAGTAATGAAAAACATTGTAAGCAACCTCTAAAGATGTTATACATCACTGTCCTGTCATTCCCCATCACAAGTGAGAAATGTAGGGTTTATAGTCATTACACAGCTTAGAATACAAGAGCTAGTAGCTGAACTAGCAAGAAAAAGAACCCAAATTCAATTTCTTCTTGGAATTCCTGTCCGTGGAAGAAAATGTATTTTGAAAGGATTTAAGCAGTAGGACACATCACTTTAAGACTCTACAGCAAACCAAACAAGAAGCCCATACCACTTTCAAAAGGGAGCTTCCTAGTTTTCCACAGATTTAGAGGTTCACAGGGGTTGGAAAGGACCTCTGGAAATCATCTAGTCCAACCCCCCAGCCAAAACAGGACATTGTCTTTTCAGTTCCCTTTATGTAATAAAAAAATTAGGTAAAAACATGTTTAATTTGTAAAGAAATACTACTCACATTGAGATTTCATGCAGGGAATTGCTGTTTGCACATTAGATTACAATAAAGGAGTTAATTAATTGTCATATTTAAAGGCCAATGCAGTTTCACCGTATCTGAATGTACGGATCTTAGAAGAGGGTTTTTTAGAAGATGTTTTCAATTACATTAAAACATATGTGGGTTTGTTTTTCTGCAAGTTGTTACAAACACATATCATTTGATTTGGATTTGATATAAAACCAGAACAGAAAGTTGAATCAAATCAAATAGGCAATCCTGGTGAAGATGAAACATTTTTCTCTTGTGATGGCAACCATACTAATGAATTAGAGGATAAATATATAAAAATGCAGTTACCATTTGCAAAGACAAAAAAAAAAAGACTTAAATTGAGAAGTTTCAACAGGTCTCTAACACATCACAAATTGTCTCCACCAAAAATAGAGTTGGGATGACCAGCTTAGTGTTGGAAGAAGAAGGGAGTCTTTACATGGGAGCTACTGTTTAGCTATGCTGGTATTCAAATTGATGCAACTTGAGTAACATCAGGAGCAGGAGGGCTTAAGACAATATTTACTATAACAACCTTAAAAGGTCAGGCAGTTAAAATACGGTTACAGGAAAATTTTGTGTTCAGCCTTGGTACTGAAGGTATGAAATAGCATTACATATGCATACTGGAGACCAGTTTTCTATCAGGTCTCTACACAACTTCGCTACATTTTCATCCCCAAACCCAACACCGCGAGGAAGGAGTTTGAAGCAGATGCCTCCCCAAGTAAAGAACGGTTTCTGAGAAATAAAAATTAACTGGGAGGTTGAACAGTCAGTGAATGATATTCCTTATCTTAACAGAAAACTCTTCATCATTCTGTTCATATTCTTGATAAAACAAGCCATTCCCCTCTCTCTTACTAAAACAGAGAAAAGAATTTAAGGTTAAATTTGTGTTGCGACCTGGGAAAATAATCTCACATTTAGCCTTACAGAAGTCAGTTATCTAATCTACAGCACCTGTCCAATTCCTTCTGTAGTCAATGGAGAAACATCTAGGAGGTCATTGTCCTCATCTTAAGTTAGGGGTGCACTGGCAGGATTAATGCTTTGGAGCTTCGCCTTGCTCTCCATTGACAACACATGGTGCCTAAGAGCAAAATATATCACCTTCAACTATGTTTCATGTTCATACAGCTCAAGTGAAGCACCCTGAGTCCCAAAAGTTAAGTGCTGTGGATTTAATGAGGAGTCCATCCTCAAACAGCACTGGTTGCTGCAGCATCACGCTTCCATCTGAAGGCATATGGGATGGCTGAGAAGTGCCTCACATCGGGGTCAATACGCAGCAACCCATATGCACACGGATCAAATGACGATAACACAGGCTTTATATTAAAGAATCCTTTTTTTAATTTCCTCCATCAATACCTGTGAAAGGCCTGTGCAAAAGACAGCAGATGGGGGAACAGAGGAAGAGATACACCTCACAACTTCCATACTTGTAAAGGTTATAAGTAAACATCATTAATAGCAAGAAAGCAGGAAAAAAACCAAGAGCTGGGGAAGAGGCAGTAAATTTTTCTTCATTTCTCCTTGTCTTTTCAATACTGACAGAAAACTCCTACACATACTGAGTAAACCAACCCATCTGTGAGGCATCACCACCATGAAATTAAAAACACCGAAGTTTGGGGAAAATGTGCATCTTTCAAGAAAATGTATGGGGTTATCTATTTTCTTTATTATTTATTTTTATTTTTACCCCTCTTTCTAAATACACTCAAGAAGCAAAAAAGTATTTTGCTTCAGGGTAGGAAAAGGCATGTTCTGATTGCATTTCAGAGCTCTCTACTCCATCAGGTAGTTCTCAAGGAAGCACTACTTGTAAGGAAGCACTGCTTGGTAAAAAGTAACAGCTCCTGGACAGGCTGGTAGTGTTGATCTTTAATATTACTAGGCAAAGGCAACAAAAAGGATGCTCAGTATGCTCCACAGAAAATGTATGTATAAAATGCATATGTATATGTAATAAAAGTTGCTATAATATTTTGCTATATATCATAGTATACACACATTCTGTATTTTAAGTCTTATTACTTTAATATTTATTGTAATATGCATCACCTAATATATGCCAAGAGCAGCCTAGCAAGTGAGGGAGAAAATTAGCGTACACAGCTTGAAAAACACTTCTTTAAAATGCACTGCCTATTCTGAGCTGCAGTTTTACAATACAGTATTTTGGGAGGATATTCTGCTCCAGGGACAATGCACAGAACTGCAGGTATAACTGACACAGGCCAACAGGATTCTGAGAGATGGACACACGCTTGGTAAACTGTGTATCTGGAGAGCAAAGGGCTTTGGATAAACTTGAGAAAAACAACATTGGAGGAGGAACACTATGGTGGTGATGCAAAGTTATCAGAGTATATGACACCAGAAAGCTGGCAGAGGATTCCTTATACTGTAAGAGACACATGGACTACTTTGTATCTTGGAGAAACATCCAGTCCTCATTCCCAGGAGAGAGGTATCTAGTGTTGGTCCACACCTCAATTACTGAGACATCAAGGATTAAATTAAGCCCAAAAAATTAAATGCTACAGGACAATCTGCAAGAATTACAGAAGAGCCTTTCATAAAAGTATTCTACAATCATTAAATAATATTTCCTATCTTAAAATTATGAGAAGTAATAAAAAAGGCACTTGATTAGCAATAGCCATGATTTTCCTCTTAGTTTTGGTATGAGGACCGTAAGAAACCATTTAGTTTAGGTGGAAATGGAAGTTTGATTTTATTTTTTTCCTAGGCGATTCATGCCATCAGCGCATATGGCTTCATTTAATGACATTCAGCTATAATGATTCTGTATAATTACTGGCCTACATAATGCAATCCTCCTGGGATGCTATGAGAAATCTGCACAATCATCAGGAAGGACTTTGGGAATGGGGGTGGAGAAGAAAAATAAAACCCAGCCAGAAGCTCTTCTGTAAAAATTAATCACTATAATTTACTTTTTGCCACCAATTCTCAGGTACAAGTTCTTTTATGCACCATCAAATGATCTGAACACTAATTATCGCTCCTGTCTTCTACAGACACAAACACTCTAATTTGTGGTTATTTTCTTTTCTTTTGTCACTGAGTTCTTTTTAGGGCCAAATTCCTTTTCTTCTTGCTCAGAAACCCGATTCTAAAGACGTTACAGACATTCTGGCATCCACAGGCAATAGGTAAAAAAAGTGAGAAGCAACAAAGGATAACAATTTAGAAACCTGTAGAGAAACACCAATTAAGCTGTTCATTTCTCACAAAAAGCAGCCTGTTCAGAACGATCCTTTAGCCTCCCCTCTTTCACCTCCCTGAAGCAGGCAGCTGTGGTTACATTTTGGAAGTGCCAGTTTATCAAGCCTCCAGCTTCAAGCTGTTGTGCCTCCACAGAGGGAGCTATGGGGGAGTTGGGAGCAAATGGTTGGACCTGGGGTTTCCTCAGGTCAGCACCGCTCTTCAGCGTGCAACCACCAACCGGGGATGCCATGAGAAACAAAATGAAGGCTTTTCAGCCCAGGCTGTGCCTTTGCTTTATTGCAATGCAAACACAAGTACCAGTCCAAAATTCTTCCAAAATAAGAATAAAGAAGGAACACAAGTCAGACTGTTTCTTTTCACCACCAAAATCAGCAATGTGGGTGCAAGCACTGAAGTGTTTTTCAAGTATCACGCCCCATGTGTTCTACAGATTATCTCTACTCTTTGCAAGAGCTGCATTTCTAACATCTCATTTTTAAATGAAATGGGGGGGAAAAACCCAAAACAAATACTTTCATTAGCATCTTCATCTGGAAATTTCAGTAACAGCCTCCAAAAAACAGAGAAAATAATTTCAGTATCTGATGATACTGAAAACATCATGTAAAATAATCTAAATCACTATGAGAAGATACTGTTTTTGGAGAAACAATGCTTTCTATAAATAATGAGACAATATCTAAGCCTTAGGTTTGCATCACGTTGCAAAGTGTATCCATGGAAGACAAAGATGAGTGCTGACAAGGTGTGCCTGGAAAAGACAGGCTTCTTTCTATTACATTTTCTTGGCATTTTATTACATTTTCCTACGTACTAACCCTATTTCGTGCTCAAAGAAGAGGAACCCAGAACCTCAGATGTACAAAGATGTCACTCCCATTAGGCACTTCCAAGTGTCTAATCAAACTTCCAAGAGTTATATTGAAGTTTTCCTGGCTTCAAGTCACTTGTGAAAAAAACATTTCCAAATGGAAATGCCACAAATTTATTACAAGCAGCATTTTGTTGAAAAGTCTCACATTTAATGCTATGGCTAGCTACATCCAGACAAGTACCACCAGGCATGTGGTAAATTCTAACCAATGTTAATAAAAAGCATACAACACCACTTGTCTTGAAATGGATAGAACTGTAGGTAACCACTGTATGGATTTCTACCTTCAAGGAAAGGGCACATGTAAACATTGCCCATAATTTACGTGGATCCCTCTCCCTCTGAAGAGTGTTTTCCACAAACCTGCCCAAGTCCTTCATGCATGCATAGCTGCTAGAAACTCCAGCCTCAAACACTTGGGTGGGATTTATATCAACTGAATATGAGCTGTAGCGCTAAAAAAGGCCACCCAAAAGAGGCAGAAAACCAGAGCAGGACCACCATTGATAGATTACTTCGTGAAAATTACCATGACAAAGTACATGCAGACCATTCAGTTCATTACAGTCTCTATGACAACCCCTACTTGCAGCTACTGTATGAAGAGTTGCTAGGCTGTCTGATAAACATCTAGCCTTGCATGAACGGAGCTTTGCTAAAAACGATTAACAAAAATTGCTTCAGACCTCCAGCCTGCAGGTATTTTAGCTGCACACTCCAAACAAATGTGCCTTGAGATTAAAAATGCAACAGCCAGGCTCGGTGAGGCCGACGAACTATGATGATCACACATCTTGCAAGGAAGAGCTGTGTTCTTGATGCTTGTATGACACAGTACAAGTATGTTTTTTTAAGAAGTACACCAAATGCTTCTTGAGAAATGGGTTAGAAAAACTCTCTATAATATTTCCTGCCTCTAGCAGCTCTGATTAACTTGTAAAGTGGGTATCTTCCATCTGAGGTGTTTAAGCACATTATACATGTACTTGATATTGCCTCTTTTGCAAGTGCAAAACTGAGGGAGAGAGGGAAGGTGACTGGAACGTGTCATACCCACAAGCTTGCAGCAGCAGAATGAGATTAAAATCTACATGCTAGCACTCCCAAACAACGTGCTCTCAAGTCTTGATCATATGGACTGTGAGCAGATTTCCAAACAAAAATACTGGGGGAAAAAAAGGGGAAATATCTGAAACAGACCTGCAAGACTAAGAACCTCATATTAAACACAGATATTAAATATGTGAATTAATAAAATGGACTGATTTCCCTTCTGATTCATATATGAACTGCTGTTTTGCAAGATATTCCCTATAAACTCACTAGGAACGTGTCTGTCTTACATTACTTTAGTAGCAGCCGTACAGAATATGCTCTCAAAGACATTCTTTATCGTTATAAGCAGCAGCAGATGTGAAGTCTAAAGGTGGTTTTAATTTTCAAGCATTCTGCATACTGAGATCTTTCAAAACACTGGTTAACATAGGTAGAAACCTCTCTTCAACATCCACTTCACACTTTTGATAGGCTACAGAGCGAGAATGGGAAAATGAGTGTGGAGAGGTCAATCTCATAAGAGGTGAAAATTACCTTGTATGCGAGATGGCATCGCTAAGACTGTAAGCACTGTTCTCCCTCGTTAGAGGATTGGAGGCTGGTTGACTCTTGCTGTGAATATCCAGGCTCAGTGAAGACTCAGTCTTTCGGTCTATGTGGCTCTCTTTTTCTAATGTCCTGTCTGCAATGGAGACCACTTCGCTGGAGCTGTGCCACAGTGGTGCCACCTTCTCCTTTGTTAGCCCTGTACGGGGAGATGTTGCTGCTCCCAGGGAGGCAGTGCTGCCATGGCTAGGTCCGTAGGAAGTGGTATCTATGCCACTATCAGCTGAAGTCCCCTGAAGGTAGTTGTAGCTGTTCAGCTCCGATTCGGTGCGCTCTCCACTGTCATACCATTTCTCATCACTGTGAGCACTGGAGGCATTGCTGGAGAGAGTATTGCTGCTGGAATGGCTGGAGTAGTGGCTGTCAGACTACAGAAGAAACAACAATCCAAATAAACCCCACTCTTTTAAGTTTGCTTCATTTCAGAATTATGGCAACAAAGAGGAGGAAATAAACAATTACAGAAGTCACCACTGCACAACAGGAGCTCTTCTACCTCGAGACAATGGGTAGATATGTTGAGGAGACCAGTAAAAGCAAAAAACTTTATTTTGACACAACGCACGTGCTCTGCTCTGGGTATTCACAAAAAGCTTCCCTATGGATTTGGAGTCCATATCTTAATTGTTCACGGCATGTCAGAGGTGTTTGGTTTTTGACCTCAAATACTTTGCAACACCTCCTTTCAAGCACAGCTCTGCTCAGGCCAGCCCAATAAAGTGAGCTGAACTGTGTAGACTTTGACTTGGTTTATAATTACTATAATTAAAAATACTCTAATTTTAAGGCTCCAATGTCTTAGAACTTGAAACATACCTAATCCACACGAAGTGCATGTGTTACTTTAATAATCTAATTGCCTATCTAAACACTGAAGTAGGGCAAAATAACCACTGCTCTTCCTACCCCTTTGGAGTAAGGATACTCAGCAGGAATATCCTTTGCAACTGACCACCAAACTGAAATGCTATTTAATCATCTGAAATTATTGTCCAGAAGGCAAAATTACAAGAAAGGAAGCTTTAATGCAGGGCTTTCAACTTGTCCCATCAGGGCATCCCAGTGTCTGGTTTGTCTATGTATCCTATCCTTGGTTACAGCTAGTTGTCAGGCTGTTATGAAGAAACTGGATGCCCTCAATTCCATAGTGGATACTGGTGGAATATCCCATTACAAGAAGAATTTCTTGCCTTACACTCATCATCCACTCATCTACCTTTTGGGTATCTATATCTACCTTAATTCCTTAACTTACCATCAACAGAGTTTATCTACATTCTGAGAATCTATACAAGCAGAACTGAAGCAGTTTTCAAGTATGCAATGGACCTGTTAGGTGTCCAGATGGACCAGGAATAAGGGAAGGGATGGAAAGGAGAATTAAAAATCACCTTTCCCATTTGTCTATCCTGGGGAGTTTTACCAAACATGCTTGTAGAGAGATCCCACACAAATATAAAAGATTAAATACCATTTGTTCTCACTGGAAAAGAGGGATGATAAAGAATGGATGTACATTGAGAGCAAGAAATTTCAGCATCCACATTTCTTATTACATAAAGCAAGAATTGACAGAAAAACAGGAGGAATATTAAGTTGATTTGGTCTCCTAGTTATGTCCAATTAAAGTTACTGCTCTTCATTAGGAACTGCATCACTTCCCCCATCCATCTGTCTACATAATAAAGATTTACTTTAACAATGACTAAATGAGAAGAATGCAAGCATTAATAATTCCAGCTCTACACTCCGCACACAAGCTAACGAGTTATATATTGCATCATTACACGGTGAAATACATCCACAGAAAACAGGTCACTCGATATAAAAAGTAGTTTGTGCTCCTAAGACTATGAACACAGGTGTGGGGTTGTTGGTTTGTTTGTTCTAGTGGGATTTTTTTTTTAATAATAAAGATATGCTGTTATGAATTAATAACCTAGAAACACAGCTGGGAGTTGCACTGGGAGAAGAATGCTGGTAAGCAGGGGCCAATAACAGGGACCAATTAAAGACTTTCTCACCCCTAAATAAATGCAACTAATCCTTTCAGTCTAATCACCCGACACAATCCCCCGCTTGCGCTTTAGCCAACCGTACAAATAATTAAGTAAAACAAGTGGTACAGCTTCTTGGTTAATTTAAACTCTAGAGGGTGGGTGGCTTTAACTCTAATGACTTAAGTAATTTTCAAGACATTTTAAATTGATGAATATTAACTGCATTCATCTATCTTTCTGTATGTAGATCGGGAAGTGACTGTCCCCCAAAACACCTGCATATCTAATTCTGTGGAGACAGAAAGGCAGAATTTAACACTGGACACAAACAGAACATGAATGGTGTTTTTCAGGCAGGATTCCAGACAGGCATCTAACAGTGTGCAAGAAGGGTGATGGAAAGGACGTAAGAGCTATGCTGGATGAGAAAAGTGGAGAAAAACCTATAAGCAAGATCACTATTCTGTTTCAGCTGAGTGTTGTGTTATAAAACACACTAGCAAACTTTAAAGTCTCACACGTGAAGCCTCGGAGTACCTTTGCAAACTCCCATAAATAGTCTACGTTTCATTTGATAACAGACAGGAAGTTACTGTTTAACTGATAGTAACACTTTATTAACTAATAAATAATTCAGTAGGCTGCACTCAGCTTCTGCAGGGTTCAGGAAACAAGAGGTCGCTTCCTCCCTGTTTGAGCAGGGAACAGGGTTTAAGGAGTTTTTTCCCTTCCTTTTTTTTTAACTGATATTCTAAACAACTTTGAACAACTTTGATACCAAGAGCTAGTGGAGCAAGAGCAAAACATTAAATAATTTCTGTTTCAGGATAACTTACATGACCCTGCTTATTTGGAGACAAGTGCACGACAGGGTCTTGTCTCATCAGTCTTCCGCTGGGGCTTTCTCTGAAGGACGGCAGTACTTTCGATACTGCTGGGAGATGGCACGTTGGTTCTGCAAGACAGCATACGACAATGTACTGAACAGCGTAAAGCAGAGCAGGAATCTAAGAAAATGTGTCATCTACTTTTATAATGCATTTTTTTCTAATGCTGCTACTAGCCAAAACCTTTGGAAAACCTTTTGAATTTGTTAAAAAAAATAGTACATATCATGACAAAACACAGGCATTCCTGCCTGGCGTAAATCAGCATGACTTCATGAAAAACCAGCAGTCACCACTCTGTTAAATGGCTTGTTAGAAAAGCCTGAATGATGTCATGCCCCTGCTGTCCTGCAGCACTGCATCGGAGTACTGGAACAGCAGAATATTAATTTTCACTGTGCACTGACATCACATCTCTATATGTACATAGCCCGTAGATTAAAAAAACTGAAGATCCACATTTCCTTAAATTGTGTTCTATGCAAGCCAGGGCAATAACAAGTGATCACTGTAGACTTTTAAGTGAACACATTTTCTCCAGGACAACAACTATGTGTACTACTTGCCAAAGTTGAGTTAAATGTATATATTCTAATTGAAGAGTAGCAAAATTCCACTATATTCCCTTAAAAACTGATGGCTGTGAATTTAGAAACTGCACAGATGTGCAGAAAAAAGGAACACTTATTAAACCAAACCAGACAGAAGCTGACAGAATTCATTCATCTTAACATGGGCACTCATAGAATCTCTCTTTGCCAATTAAGCTTATTTTTTTCCTAGGAGATAACTATGGAGGTCTAGAGGGTGCTCAGACATGGCTCTTCAGGTATGTAACTGCCTCCCTAAAGTACAAGGGCAGTACTTTAAAGAATCCAGAAGTTACAGCTTTTATCTGTACCTTCTCTCCGGTATTTGCGCAATTTGCTGCACTTCTAAGAATGCTGCTTTTAGAAAGAATATGAGCTTATGAACATCAAGTATTTAGCAGTACCCATGGCAATTAACAGTGCTTTGAAGCTTTCCCCACACAGCCATGGTTTGTTTATCTTCATCTGCAGCATTACTAGCTTTAAAAAATAATGACGACAGCATCATGATCAAACCTGACTCCCCCTGCCAAGTGGTAACAAGTAATGTTGGTGCACAAAGAACAAAGATCTTCTGTGGCTAAAAACAGACCATGAAGGCGTGCGTGCGTGGACTGACCGCACCTAATGCCTTATTTACCTTTAGACAGATTATCCCAAGTGGAAATGTGCTGCTTTGGCACAGAACCCAACTTTCACCTAGATTAATTGACAATAAAGTCTCTAGTCTGAGACACAACTTCCAACTGCAACTCCACGAATGCAGAACAATACACAAGAGATAAAATATAGAGATTATATATCAATATGCATTTTCAGCCCCTGCCAAATGCCAGAGCTATCTCATCTGCCAGGTAATGGTTGCTGTTCTTTTTGGCCTTATTTCTTTATTTTGCTAATACGGTGACACCAGACATTGTACAAAGGAACTTGCTGGCAGCTCCATTCAGTGCCAGCATCAACACCCGACTGTTGGTCTGCAAAAGCAGTGCAGAGCCAAAGATCGGGTTTACACGCGTCGTTACCATCACAACACTACCAAAACATATGCGATTCAAAACAAAAAAAAAATCATTCTGTCAAAATGAGAACTGAAGATCAGTGTAATCACAGCTTTTCAGTGAGAAGTACAGGGGGAGTTGTGAGGGAGGGACTGACAGATGGCTTCAAGGCACAGCTCCCTGAGGTTGTGAAGGTACGTGAACAAAGTACATCTCCAGAACTTTAGGTTGGCATTTGCTTTATCTCTGCTGATCTCGCTGAACCTTATTCTGTGTGTTCAACACTAGTCTATCTGTGCAGAACAAAAGCTGTGATGCAGTAAAATGATAATCCATGTGTGCAATAGAGAAAGCACGGAATTGTTTAGTCTATGGCAATAAAGTCTGGAAAAAGAACAACATGCTAATAATCTTGACCATGGCCATCTGGGCTGGATCGATCAACGCTCTTCACAGATCGAACATTTCCATTGTGCCAATGAGATCGGTATCTGCTCAAGGCAAACTGTGGCTGTAGCAAAAGGTGTATGTGCAGAAATTTCAAATAAAGGCTTAACAATGGAAATTCTCAGTACCCCGACGGTTTATGTAGTTCATGTGTTCCCTCAGCTGACAGCTGAATTGCCAAGTGCAATGAAAATGTATACACTGGTGGAAGACAATTACCAAGCTATAGATTTACTTCACTAGGTAAATTTTAACTGTGTTTTTCTTCCATTTTGTACACTGTATTTTTATAGCTTCAATGATCAAACAATCAATTTGCATTTATAGAGCACTGTTTGAAAGGGAGCATCACAAGCACTTTAGACAAACTAAGCAAAAACTAAACTAAGCCAAGCCACCCGGGGAGAGCAGATGAGGTCAAACAAGTCCTCAATGGTAAGACAAATTAGTAAAGTGTGTCTGCCCAACTGCTTGTAAATGGACAGAGTGTTTCAGGGTAAAAGAGCTGATGTAGATTTAATCCCACAATCAAATGAAGAATTGAAATTAGTTCAGGTGATACTCATTGGTCTCAAAGAAACGGACTGCAGAGGTTAGTCTATGCTCCAGACCTAATTATCCACCCTGATCAACAAGGGTAACCCTCCAAGACACTGAAAACCCAGCATTTAAGAGGGTTCTCTCTCTGCATTGCAAGGTATTGCCAAAGTCACCTTGCAGTTAGCACCGCTTACTCACTGTAAGGAATTAATTACCTACCCATCTGGTCAGCGATACTATCCTCACTCCTCTGCCAGCTGGGTGTGGATTTGCCGCTACCACCCGTATCCGACTGCGTGTTCTGCCTGTCAATGGAAGCAGGGGATCTACGGCTAATTCCAAACCTGTTGTAAAACCCCCAAAAAACAAAGCAGATAAGGATTTTAAATATATGTTAGTATCACAAAAGGGGAAAAGAGCACTTTTAAGAAGCTACTGTCAAACAGGGCACAGCAACACACAGCACACTGTTTGAGAGACTTACAATGATTTTCCATTTATTTTTGTAGCATCTCTAGGACCCATTTAGCACCTTTAGTGTGTAAGATTACAGTACACATTAATTTATTGAGCACCTCTGATAAAAAGCATCTAGTTACAGTTCATACAACTGGAATAAAAAAATAAAAAAGAGACCTAAAACATCCAGAAGTAAAACTATTCGTTTTCATTTACATAGATGTTTGCATGGAAAGGTGACCAGGCAATTAAACCGTTACAGAAAATTGACTGCAGTGAGTAAAACTTAAAAATCTGGATAAAAGCCACACTGGGAAATGAGGTATGTTTATTGGGAAAAGATTTCACAGTACGTTAGGAGTTGGATGGATCCTTTTAACTGGGAAAGTACTAGCCCAATCCAGACAAAAATGCATAGGAAAGTTTGTTGGCACAATCCCCGCACATCTTGGCCATCTGGGCTGTAAGCAAAAGACAATTAAGGTCATGCCTAGGTGATGCAGATAACACGTGCAAACATAGATGTGTTTGGGGCAATATTACACTGCCAAACATTTGGGGTTGGATATGGACCCCCTTCAAACATGGTAGGTACACAGTCTGTAAACTATGAAGTTATTGGATCATGAAGTAATTTGAGTTTACTAATGTAAATGCAGGTGTAGGAGAGCAGTGAGGCATGTAGACCTATTGCTGTAGAAGAAAGCACACAGAATTCAAGGGACTTCTTGCAAATCCTGTTGCATTAGTCAGATGGATTTTGGAAAGCTCATAGATAAAGTAAACTTGAGGAGACCAATATAATGCCTAAGAGTGACAGTACCTCTGTGCCATACCAAAGTCTATGTGCTTTATATGACTAGAAGTTGGTAAGAATTAAATCTACAGTTTTGTAAGTTGTACATCATTTTAAGTCTGCAAGAATTATGCTTGAACTTGGAATTAGCAGATCAATTAATAATAATTCACCAAGAATAATGTGTTTCGTTGTTTGGGGAAAAAAAACAAAACAACAAACAAGCAAAAAACACCCCAGACTTACCCTGAAGGAAAACTTTTTTATCAAAGCTGTACATGCACAGAGTAAAACCCCAAACTGATATATTCTCTATATACCAAGGAGTTTCTCTAGCTCCAAGTGTCCAACACAGTAACAGAAAATGAAATACCCCAAACTGTGCTTTCCCTTCACTCTACTAGCTACAGGCTGCCCACAAAACCCCCAGTATACACCAGACACCCGACCCCATCAGAACAAGCTCAGTGCGGTTACCCCATTTGAAATTTATGTACTTAATTCACATGAAGCCACCAAAGAATCACCACATAACTCTCAGCAACAGAACCCCTCTCTTATCCTTAGACAAGCAGCTGGAATGCACAGACATGCTGCACAACTCCCCAAATAGCACATTTTGTTCACGGCTCCTCCGTACAGCCAACACATGCTTTGACGAAGTGAAGAACACCGGGATATATCTGCCTTCTGAATGTAAACAATTTAAACCGAAATCCTGCTAACTGAGTAATGTTGTTCCTTTTCCATCCACACAGACTAGCTAGAATTTCATGTAATCAAATACCTAAATTAAACAAGATGAATTTAATAGCAATTCGATAGATGCACAACAAGTCTAAACACAACATTTCAAAGGCTGATTGATTCTTTAAACACCGATCTGAGGTAATTTTCAAACCTTTAAGATCTGAAGTATTTTGGGAAGAATATCTATTCACGACGAATTAGAGCCATTATCTAAAAGAAAAAGCCAACCCCCCCTAGAAACCTTGGTGTTGTTTTGGTATTACAGTTTCTGTGTGCTTTCTTACTTAAACCCCACAGTGCTCACATGTACGAAAGCAGTCAATTTTGCATTTACCATATTTTATGATGTGGGATCTCTTTTCTGAGATTAGAGATACATAAAACCACCATGTTGCTAATTTTATTTCATTTAAATCATTGCTTTACTAATTCAGCAGCAAGAAATGTCTTTACATCTCCTTTTTTACCAGGAAATGGGCTATTTAAAAGCAGGATTAATAAATTCAAGTGGTGTTATTATTCTATGTGGCTTAAATAAAAAGCCCTCTTAGGGTACATAGGAACAAACCCAAAGAATTCAAAGGAGAAATCAATCTGCATTAAAAGAACAGAGTAATTGTTTAAATATACATTTATATCTATCTATATAGATACACATCATAAGAACCACTTCGTTATTTTGGTATTTTCAAAATCAGAATTAACTTTTTTACATTCTATAGTCATTTATTACATACATACCTTCAGATAAGCACAGGGTAAGCATACAAAGCATACAGACAGTAAGACAATGTGGACATTCTTGAAGGAAGTGAAGCTTTTGCCTTTGGTCCAGATATGGACCAATAATCTAGAAGAGACAGCAGTTACCGCTCTTACCAGTGTCTGACAGAGGCTGGACTCACACCCAAGCTTCCAGTCATTTAAGTTTCACAAACTTTCCAAATCTGTCATCTCAAGCAACAAGAAAGAAATGTATACACCAATTATGCAGTTGAGATTTCCTGTGTTGGGAAATCTCAGGGCCCAGCAGACCTAGAGAAGACTGGGGCCTCCCTTCGAGATTACCTGCAGGTTCAGGACACAGGGCCCCCTTGGCAAGGTACCTACTCCAGCCTATCCTTCTCTCCAACATCTTAGACACCGAATGCTACAACATCTCTCCCCTATTTTAACAATCTATATGGGTTAATGACCAACCAGTTCTACCTGGTGCAATGAACATCACTACAGAGCTGCCCTGAATCTGGTGTCTCAGGCAAATGTCAACAGAAGATGCACATGGAACTACAATGAGTTTTAAGTAATGTCATAGACATTCCTTTTCTCACTGAGGCAAGGGCAAGTTTCCTTCATAACTACATTTTTCATGCTTTCCATTTAGCCTGGTAGAAAATGCCTGGAAAGTCCTGAGTAAATATGATTTGTTACAGTATGGAAGGCACAGTGCTTTCCCTGTAAGAATAGAACATAGGAATCAAAGAAGTCTTTTTTTAATTATTTTTGTTTAAAAAAAAAATCTAATATGGAGCATGCAAAGTTCATATGCTAATTACTTATTTCATTATTCCATTTAAACAGTGCTTCCTTGCACCAAATTAAAACTTCAAAACCAAAAAGACTGTTTATGCAAGGTTTCTAGGACACATCTCTTTGCTGAACTTGCAAATGCTCTGACAGTGGTGCAATGAACATATGCATATAATTAACTTAAGATGGAAAAGGGCTGGGATAGGTGCTGGTGTGCTCTGAGGCCAATTCAAAACAAATCCCAGTGTACCTGAAAATCCCTTCCTACTCAAGCAGTTATGGTTGTGATGATCTAAAGACATGGCAGCGATGTCTCTTTTGTAGGGCACATGACAGTTGGAAAAGAGCAGACAAGATACCGGGAGCACATGCTGCTCTTTGGAATTCAAGGCAACACATTAAGTGCTGCTGGCATGAGCAAGCGAGGAAGTACACCGTTTTGCAAAGAGGTTAAGTACTTCTGCCAGCTGCAGAGCTCCGGACGCAGGACTACTCAGCTTCCTTACCGCAGAGTTTAATGGCTTTAGAGCAGATCTCCTAATGTCAGTAGGCCTTAAGCACAAACTTGAACGATGACCCGATGGTCTCATGAGTCAATGCCTGCACAAAGGTGTGCACAGCAGAGACAAGATGGCCTCTTCAGAAAACCTCAAACTGAGCTGCAAGGAGGTGGACAGGGAGAACTAACCTTCAGTGCTATGGAGCAAGCAGCAGTACTTGTTCAAACACATGCTCTGCACAGCATTCTCTGCACGGGCACGGAGGAGCATCCCTTTGTAGGTACTCCAACAGGCAAAAGAGAGCACCTTGCACCAAGCAGTTCCTCACAACGACGTTTCATGTTACTAATCATAATTTATTGGCTTTTAAATACAGAAAAAGGTACTTTGAACATTCAAAGTCCCAAGCCAGAATGAATAACACACAATGACCTGAAATATACTCTAGAACATTTCAGTCAGAGTGAAGCTTTGTAGTGTGAACTAGCAGCAGTTTTGTCCCTTTATGTCCTCTACAGAAAGTAATTTGGAATGTGGCAGACAGCTCTCCCGCTGCCAATTATTTTTTCCCCTATTTGGAGATGCCCGATTTATCACTTCTCAGTGTTCTCTGAAAATGGCACAGATTTAATTTCTTCCTCTGCAAGCTGACCCCTTGCACTGACACTGGATCACTTGAGAGAGTCTGAAGTTTTCTGGAAGGTTGGAAGAAAGCACCTTAACACAGGCTGGCTGTGAATATGTGGAAAAAAATGCTAGCTGTAGGTTACTAGGCACATTTGTGCCTACACATCCGAAGTCTTCGCTGCCCTTCAACTAGCACAGACTGCAAAGTCCCAAAACTACTGCTGATTTTATTTTAGAATCTAAACCAATTTAGAATTATTAGAATCAATTTCAGTTGTGAACTAAAATGAAGCAGTTCACAATAGAAAATCAGCACCTTCATTGACGTTTTTAAATAAAGGTCCCTTTGTACAGCACCCTGAGCAGCTCTAGACTAGGATCAGAGAGATGTTAGGTTGCAAAGGGAAAAGGTGGAAGCAAAGGACTTAAAAAAAAAACTTTTTCAAGAAGCATGACAATGATAATTGAAAACAAACATGTTTTAATGCATATAAACAACAGCTGACAGGGGGCTGGGCAAGCACTCCTTCAGTTTAAGACACTTTACAACAAATGGAACAGAGAACAACAAAACTGCCTAAGAAGAGTATGAAAAAAGCCTGGTGCCTACCCTTCTGGCATAGATTTTTGTCTGTATGTGCCCCCACCAGAGCCAGTCTCACTTGAGGATGACAAGTTGCTTGGAGAATTACGGCACTGTTGCGATCTTGCTAAGGCAATGGATGAAACTGTGACATAGACATCAGAACCGGGAGACAACCTGTTCAGAGCAAACACACCAGTTCAATCAGCATTACTGAACAACATTACCATAGTGCAAAGCACGATGGACAACGTCCTGGAAGCTGTCGCAAAGCACATGGCATCAGGGAGGAAGCTAAAGTGAAGCCAGTTGAAGGATCAGGCATTTTCCCCTTATTAATCTGTTGGAAACCATGTAAAATCAGCAGTAAAAAGCTGGACAAAAGGTAGTAAATAAAGAGAGGCAAGTGTAGGAGAAAAATCCCAAGCACACGCTAGGAAGACATCCCAGTCTCTGAAGTCCTGATTCGATTTTACAGATTGCTTGTAAGGAATAACGAAGCATGACATTCCTCCCTCAAATATTAAACAGAACAAAACACTTCTAACCCTCAAAAACACCTCTTGCCTGGAATTTAAAAGTAGCTGTAGTGAGTCGTCTGTGCAAACTCCTCCAAAAGTATCAAGCTTATCTACACCACGCAATTTGCTCATGTTAATTCACAAGAACTATATATTGCAATGTCACTTATAAACACCTTAAAATCCCCCACAGAAAACTTAAGTTTTACATTAGCATGTTATCAGAATTGTTTGAAAATACAGACCTGAGTCATATGAAGTCGCCTCCTGTTGGAATAACCATACAGCAAATAAATTAACTAGAATTGCAGCACATGGAGCAGGGCAGAAGGGAAGCAGCAGGCTCACACTGCTCAACCTGTATATCCTGTTCTACTTAAAAGCTTTTTTAGATCATTGTTTGCTTTGTGCATTTCCCAAACCCTCATTGAATTTAGTGGAGTTTTTGCTCTACTCAGCAATGACTGAAGTCAGTCAAAACTTCTATAGCAATTTCAGCAGAGATGAATTACATCATCCATGAACATCAAATTCCTATGGTCAATGCAAACCTCAACTCATTTTAACTGGGAAAAATACAACTGACAAGTTAAATAGCAACTTGACTTTTAACATTTAAAAAAATATTGTCTTCAGTGAAACACAGAGACAGTTCCCTCAGTATACAACTTGGAGCTGGGGATTTACATAATCTTAGCCTAGCCACTTAATCTATGTCTATGAAGGAATGACAGACTTTAATTAGCCCTCCCCACAATATTCTAAGAACTTTTAAAGTTCAAAAACTCTTGAAAATGGAAAAAGTCTTGCTCCGATTAGTGCTACTTATGTACATATATCTATCCAANTCCTAAAATGAAAAGAGCAGCATGACTGGACCAAACATCTCAATAATCCGGGATTTCATAAAGCGCGCATGACAAACACAACAGCGTAGCTAGCTCCAAGTTCTGTTTCCTCTCCTGCTTTGGCAGTGGGGTTGGACTAGATGATCTTTTGAGGTCCCTTCCAACTCCTAACATTCTGTGATTCTGTGACTAACCTGACGATCACAAGTACCACACCAAATTCAGTAACTCCCTCCTAGTCTACCAAACTGAATCTAACTTGTTCTTAGATTTATCAGACAACAATTCTTAAAGTCTTGGTTGCCAAGAACATGGCCCAAGAGCTGGAAACTGAGGGAGACATGAACCAAGCTGTTCATTTTCCTATAGGCACTTATACAGAAAACCACAAACAACAGCTCTGCCAATGAAAATGTGTGCTTTCAATAGCATTCACCCATCTATACAGGCACACAACACAAACTCAGTTATGCTTACAAAGCAATAGACACTTTAAAAGCATGACCTTTTCCCCCCCAACACTAAATTAGAATTTGTGGCAAGGAAACCAATGGATAATTTCTGTAAAATTAATTCCTGTTGGAAAACGCTTACATTTTCACTTCAGACTCAGCAGTGCTTTTTCTTTACTTCCTTACCAAAAAGTGACAGTGCTGTTCGGAACAAATATCAAGATTCCAGAACAATTTCATGGGGTTATAACTCATTTACAAAGCGAAAGACCTCAAGGGCAAACCAAATTTTCTTATAACTGGCCAGAACAGCAGCAATGAACACCCCATCAGGGCGGACATCCTATTGTTTCAAGCAGGAATGGTGTTGATACAGCTCACAAGAGCAGTAGTAGTGAATAGACTTTTCATTTTAGGTGAAGCTATAAATAAGACAAAAGAACTTAAGGGTAAATTAGTTGGAACTGACTTCTTGAGCTGCTCTGAAATCTACTGATGAAAAGCACTTTGTGAGACAAAAGAATATTGTGTTTGGAGTAGGCCCCTATAGTTAAGATATTCTGTAGCTGTCTTATTTATAATTAAAAACCAAACTAAAACAAGCTATTATCTATTTCAAAAGGCAGCTTTAAGAAGAAAAAAAAATAATAATACAAAATGGTTAAGAGTGCATGAGTCCCACAATTGAACTTAAAAATAGGCCAAGCGTCCATTGCATTAACCAGATACAATTACACTGCAGCCAATTGAACTGGGATTATACCATGCATGATTTAGTTCTCACAGATCTAGTTTATCCTGAAAGGACTGGTTGAGTCTTGCCAAGGATAGGAAGAAAATAATCTTTTGTGAAGACTATGAGTGGGAAGGGTGTGTATTTATTTTGTTTTGTATGACAACACAGACATTGAAAGAAGCCATCTTGCTCTTAATAAATTAATTTCCATGTCATTAACTGCAATTTTCCCCAGGTCTTCAGCATGCATAGGTATGTAATATACACACTGTAAGGAAAATGTCAGCCTAGCACGCTTTCTGCCTACGGCTTGAGGTAGCCTGTAGCTGCATGACCACACATAGGTGTCTCCTCCCTGAGGACCTCTGCCCCATGCAGTTCTATTTTGCAGTACAACTTCTCCGGCGGGACCTGCACAGCTCAGAAGCGGAGGTGGCACAGACTGGTGGAAGAGAAAGGATGGCCTTAACGCCAAGGCACTGCAGCGCTGACTTGGCAAGCTGAGTTCTCATCTTGCGCTCGCTCAGCACTCTGAGGACCACTGGTGTATTTGTTAAAGAAAACTTTTCATTCATTGCCACTAATTACAAGTTTCTCAGAGGCTTTATTTGATCCCAAGTCCTGATTTACATCTGAGCTGAAAACCTACCAAAGCAGCTGAAGTCAAATGAAGCTGTAATTTGAATATATAAAATATTAACAATGCTGGGCTCTCTGCCAAATGTGAGATACCCAAAATAAGACACACCGAATGATTAGAACATAACTTTGCTCTACCTTTGTTCATACTCTGTAAAGGGCCAAAGACATCTCTTCTCACACAAGAGTTTTGAAAATTAAGTTTAATTAATACTTATGAAGCATTCAGAAACTATAGTAATGGGCGCCACTGTAAATCTTAGAGGGGAATTAATAATTACATCTTTACAGCAAGATCTCAATGCCATCTAGCAAACAAGGGATGGAGTAATGAAGAGGAAAATAAAATATGAAATAGCTCTTCTTTAATGAGCTGCATCCACTGTGTCAACTGAATGAGGCAGATATCCTCTGTTAAGGAAAACACAAGAGTCCTGACTAAATCGGCACAGCAAATCTTAGTTCTGGCATGCTTACCTTCCATGTGTTTCATTTTTACAATCTAATAATACTGCAAGATGTGACAATTCTCTGGAAACACTGACTCAACGCTCTCATGTTAAAAAGCAAACCAAACCATTCAAAGAGGAAAAAGGAGAAATTTTGGGGAAGGAGACAGCAAATGAAACAGAAAATGCAATTACGCTGTTATACTGTACCTCTCACAGCACACTGTACACCTTCTCAATTATTTCCCTTCATTTTCATCACCACAGTTCAGAAAACATGTATTATAGTAAGAAATGGCAGAGAGGCAAGCAACAGGACAACCAGAGGTACAGAACGGCTTCTCTATGAAGAAGCATGACCAGGCTGTGTGGCTCGGCAGATTACAGAAAATTTAGTCACATCTGCTTCAATCTGTCCCAACATTAATTATATTTCATCAAGCAAACACAACGGTTATTCATTATCCTTCAGGAGAAAAGAACAAGTAGGAGACCTGGACCTATTGGAGAACGATTAGCAGACACATGGATGAAGATACACTGTCCTGAGCTGCTACATACAGTGGTACAAGTCCAGATCCAGGAGACCGTCAGACCTGGTAAGGGGTCTTCCCTTAGTGCCTCTGAGCATTTCTCAGGCTTTTCCCTGGTCCCTGCTGACATCTAGTAAGACAGACCAGCCCTTCACAGATGTTTCTGGAACACAAGGCTTTGTCTATACAGCCAGGTGGACTAACAAACCTTTGATTTCCCATTACTGCATCCAGCTCCAGGTCCTGGTGCCAGTAGGAAACATGTAGTATATAATATACTAATACATAATGTGTGTAATATTTAGTATAAGTAATAGAGAAGTAATATATTAAAACATGTTTTAATTTGAAGAATGTTATGAAAACTTTAAAATAACAGATCTCGGACCCTACAAGACAGGCAGTGCGTGTGCTACAACGCTCATTCAACAGGTGACAAGATGAGCGTGGGCACCTGCTTCTTAATATTAAGAAAAAGGTCACTGATCCAAGCTACCCAGCAGTGGATAAGGTTTTTTATCGAATAAGGAAGCAGTTTAAGATTTTATCTGCATACATTAACCTATAAACTACTCCTGACACAGTTACTGCCAGTAACTACACCCAGGCATTCAAACAGGTATGAAATTTCAGGGCAAAACCTCACTCCAAAGTCCTCAATAAGACATAAAATCAATTTAAATGAATGTTGTTCTCATACTTCACCTGAAAACTAAGTGTACAAAGTAAAACTTAAAAATTGGGAAGGGAGAAAAAAATAATCAAGCTCTGAAATCACACCTTCAATACCATTACCTCTTGCATACTTTGCATGCATGTGCTTTATTGTTGTTTTCCTTAAGGTATCACTTGGATATTTATTCTGGGATATGTCCCACATGGACTAATTAATGTTACGAAAGAAGCAATAACTTGGAATTTATTGCATTTATATTATTAGAGTTTTCATTCTTAATGTAGCGGTAATGTTAGAGATTTATTTTAAGATTTATAAAATGTTGGGTTCTTTTTCTTGCCTACAAATGTGCTCATCAATCATAAATAGATTCAAGGAACAAGGATATTATGGGGAACAGGGAGAATTTGCATAGATGCTAGTGAGTTCGATATATGAAGACAAATGGAAGCACTGTGGCAGTACAGGCACCTGACTGGTCATCTGTCTACCCTGTCATAACCAGGGACCGCCAAGAAAGTTACTTTCTTACCTACAAGAGGGAGGCAAGTTTTTGTAATACATACATATAAAGTGAAATCCTCCTGTTTTCAGGACCAGTAGTGCAGTCTTATTTATTTTTATCATTAAATGGACTGAAGTTTAAATATCAACACAGGCAAAAGTTAAATTTATTTCACGCAGTATGCATAATTAGAGACTGTAGCTATATGAAGATCAACTAGCACCAATAGATAATTCAAGAAGAGTTACCCCTTTACCCTGTGAGCACTTTGTACTCAGAGATGAAAACACTTGTCTGTTAAAGCTGCCTGTTTTTAAACTAAAACTCTCAAATATTTTTTTTTTCTCCTAAATACTTAATATAATTAATAAATTTACTGCTGATATGTTACTGTTAAGACAAACACCGTGTCAGGTCTGATACAGCAGAGATATTAAAATGCTTCTATTTCATTCTTTGAAATCCCACCCACTGGAGTTACGGTTAATGATGGTACTGACCTTCTGTGGTCCTGGACAACTGTTACCAGTGCTAGTTCCAAAAACTGTATCATTCAGAGCTTAGAGCCACATGGATCACTTTACCACAGATTTCTCAGCTTCCACATCCCTTAAAATATAGATCACAAACTATAGATCACCATTTCTTAGCAGCCGTGGAGTGCCATCACAGTCTCTGTGCCCAGCTCCATAAATGAAGCCAGGAGCACAAAGGGATAAATGCCTGCTTCACTCTTAAAGCAAATTAGATCAAACATTAGCAAGTCTGAACTGTGGCTCAGCACTATAGAAAGACAAGTGAGAGCTGATGATATCTAAACTACAACCAAGATTAAAATTGAGGTTACAGCCATAACTTTGTACTGAAATTACTGATGTTTCTCTTCACAGGTACGTTTGCAGACCCACTGACAGCTAGGCAGCGTGTTCTTTTCAAAAGTGAAGCTCTAGTGGTAGCATGGAAATCCAGGATGTCTGTCCTGCTTTGCTAGAGATCCGTAGCAACAGATGCTCTTCCCTAAAACCCATAAAATTGCTCTGTAGGGCATACATAGTACAAAGGGAGATGCTGAAGTAGTCATCTTATTCACAGGGGGGTTGTGTTAATCATGTTAATTAGAGGGCTCTTTTTTGGATCACAGGGATGACCAGTATAGACCCCAGTACTCGTGTTACCAGATTACCCTCGTCCTCTTCATTTCTCCGACCAGCTGAGAGCAAAGACTAAATTGTTGAGAGCAAAGCATGGATTCTAGCACTGCTGCAGTAGTGATTTTTACACTGAGTATGATAGTGTGAAAAATTAAATGAGACAGTAGTTAAGAGGGCTATGAAAAATCTCATCTTTGTTGATTTTAGATATTTTACACAATAAGCATCTGAAGCTCCCCCAAAAGCAAAACCTTTTATCATGCAGAGAAGACAAACAAGTCTTGGAGCGAGCTTATCAGTGTGTTTTGTTCTCTCCAGCATTCCTTTAAAATGACAAAAATGTATTTTTCTTCACTAACTGGAAACACATTAACCTTATGCAGCTGCTGTTATATTTAAACTGCATTCAGCCAAAACTAACATGTTTAGCAGACCAGAAAGATAAGACAATGAAATTCTTCAGACATCCAAAAAATTCCCAGCCAAACTTAAAATTTACTTTGATAATATCCTTATAATGATTACCCAGGGTTCTTAACAAGGTGTCACACACAGAAGTTTCAATTTCACCTCAGTAGTTTCTTGATCTCAGCTGTACCATCTTTGAACAATAATTTTTCAGAATGTGAAAAATGCTTTAATTCAGTAGAACTCTTTCAATTTTCTACAACACACATCTTTCCACTGTTTCATACTGTTCAGCAACATAAAGCACGATCAGAATCTCCCTACAGCTTGCCTTTTTTTTTTTTCTGTTTTTTTTTTTGTTGTTTGGTTGGTTTTTTTGTTTTGTTTTAAGGAATTGGACAAGTAAAGAAATATAAGCTACAAGATTGTTTTCCTCAACATCTCTCTTTGTAAAAGCAGACAGCGACAGATTTGTGCAGATAATCAAAACAATGCCAATTCATTGGAATACTACCAGATACACCTTTTTGCCTGAAAGGATGAAAATACTGTGACGGGATGTGCCTGATACCTTTATCTTCATAATAATCACCTTTTTGTTGAAAAAAATCAAAGCAACAAAAACACTGAGCCACCCTGGAGGATGCAAACTTAAAGCAATCTCTTCTCAGCCCTAAAAGTTGGGAAACTCCCCAATCAGATAAATTTGCTTTCTGTCCTGGTCAGAATTCTCTTGTTAAACATCCCATTAGATGCTATTTCTGCCCTGGGAGATGTAAGCAATTCCACCAACTCTACAGACAAGCTAAAATTTTGATTTAATTCTCCAAAATGCAGAAGCTGAGGAACACTTAGATCTGGAACTTTGATTCTAATTCATTTCAAACTTATTATCAGAATAGAGCAGCTCTAGAATGCCACTCAATACAGGAAAATGTAGCCTAAAAATCCCCTAACACTGAATTTTCTAGTTAACCTTGCCAGGAAAGGGACCTCCTTTTGCCTACTGTTCTGCTAATGCTGACATTGCCCTTTGACTAGTTAAAACCAAGATTAAAAGCAGTCTTCAGGTACTCAGATGAAAGTATTGTGCTTTTTCCCAGACAAATTCTGAGCAACAGTGAAAAAGCCTTTTGTGAAGATGACACGTACCTTCGGCTCTCAAGCGGGCGCCCGTCACTAGAGATGCTACGGGGGATGTTGGCTGCTCGTTCTGTGGGTGGCATTTTCCCTTCTCCTTTCCCAGAGCCAATCCTAGATGTTACTGGACTTTGTATTTGGGATGGTACCTGAGTCACATGAGGTCCCTGTCCTTTGCCTGCATTTCGCTGCCATTTGTTATTATTTCTGAAGGGAAATTTGAATTCATATGACATTCCTTCATTCACTTTGTATTCCATCACTGGCATGCGGTAGTTTTCTGAAGAACTCCTGGAAATGAAAAAATTTATAAAAAATAAATATATCCTGTTCACAAGAATAGATATCTGAAGACAGAAACAGAATCAATTCTACGAAAGAGTACATGTAAAATTTTGCTTTTTATAAACATGTATTTAATTATTTTTATACTCTTCATCTGACTACTCAGTTCTAAAAGCTAAAACATCTGCTAGAAGGGTATCTTTCCTTCCTAATTTTAAAAAGTCATGGGTTTTAGAACTTACCTGCACCCAGACAAGTAAGACCTGAAATGTGTGTTCTTTTTAAGGTAATTGTTTCTGATGCACAGACATCCACGAGAAGATAAGATTTCTATTAAATAATGCATCTTTGGCTCTGTTGATAAATTTGCACATTATGAAAACAAAACACTTGCTAAAAGTTGTAGATTCCAAGCCCAAAAGATGCCCTTTGTTTCTTGAGGATACATAGGGACAAGACAGCAGAAAAAACAGAGTAAAAGAGGACATAAGTTAATGCAATCCCAGATGCAAGGCAAACTTCTACATACATTTAAAACGAGAGGTAGGGAAAGTAGGTATGACCTTCACCTTCAGTGAGGATAATTTCGGTACTTCTTTTGACAAACATATATATGTGAGTTGAACTGAGTGTTATTGTGATTACTATCTTCACACATTACTGGTGCAAAATTTTCTACTTCTAGCTCTTCCTCTAAGCAATTATATCAGCAATTAAATCTATCATCAGAGCTGAGAAGCATCAATACCTCCTCACAGCCAAAATACAAAATAGAACAGATAGTGGGTTACCTGGCTGTGCTGACAGAAACAAGCTGTGCAGTTTAACAGGAACAGACAAAGTTAAACAGTTGGTGCTGAGGTCTTGCTGCCATAATACTCTGAGCCAGCAGTGTGCCCAGGTGGCCAAGAAGGCCAATGGCACCTGGCTTGTATCAGAAACCATGTGGCGAGCAGGTCTGGGGAGGTTATTGTGCCCCTGTACTCGGCACTTGTGAGGCCACACCTCGAGTGCTGCGTTCAGTTCTGGGCCCCTCAATCCAAGAAGGACATGGAGGTCCTGGAGCAGGTCCAGAGAAGTGCAACCAGGCTGGGGAAGGGTCTGGAGAACAAACCTTCTGAGGAGCAGCTGAGGCAGCTGGGGGTGTTTAGTCTGAAAGAACCTAGGGGAGTACTTATCCTGAAAGAAGGTTGTAGAGAGGTGGGTGATGGTCTCTTCTGCCCAGGGACAGGTGATAGGACAAGGGGAATGGCCTCAAGCTGCACCAGGGCAGGTTCAGATGAGATGTCAGGAAGACATTCTTCACAGAAAGAGCTGTTGGGGTGTGGAACAGGCTGCCCAGGAACGTGGCTGACTCACCATTCCTGGATGCATTTAACAGACAGATGAGGTGCTCAGGGATATGGTTTAGGAGAGGACAGGTATGGTTGGTCTTGATGATCCTAAAAGTCTTCTCCAACCTAGTCATTCTGTGGATTTGGGGGTTTACTCTGGCCATTCCCCCTAGAGTCTTGACCTGCAATTTAAATGAGCAATTGGAAAGCCCGAGGTGTGCTTCTGAAGCACAAATCGTTCAGCTTCATAACAAAGGGAAATGTTTGTGTGGTTCCGGGCCACACTGCGATGTGTACCACCGCATGGTAGATGGGGATGACCAGGAGATTTGTTTTCACAGTCTACTCACAATCTACCTAAAATCCTGATACCCTTGTTTTTCCCTTTCTCTTCATATTTTAGGTCTCTGATGTGATTATGCACTTCAGCAGTTTGGGTTTCTCTTTTTTTTGTTAGTTACAGATACAGTTGCAGTTTAAGAAGCCAGACTACACAATCCTCTTAATGCTGTGTCCTTAACTTCAAGGTCACTCCACTAAAGGAATTCAGTGGCAATGTTTTAATTAATTTTCACAGAGATACAATCATAACAATGCTTGCCTCTGTGTAGGACATTACTTGGTGAATCAGGGTATTTGGAAATAATTTTCTATCTGCTACTGACCTTCTACATGTACCTGTTGGCAAGTCATCTTAGCTAACTGCACTCCTGCTCTTCCTCTAGCTTCATACCAATCAATTTATTAGGAGAGGGACTGCTGCTCATATGAATGTACCAGACCAAGCAGAACTGATCTTCATTTTAGTTATGGTCTGTAGAAGTTACTGTGGTAGAAATACTGAATGACCTCCAGAGGACAGAACAAAAGGACTGCAATTTTGGGAAACTGATTGTCACAAGAGAAATTGCTTTGTGCAGAGATTTACATCAAATCTCTAGTGATATATGTAGATTAGCTACAAATTCCTAAACCTCAGTGATTTTTTGATATGGCAGGCAGGATAAAGAGTTGCATTATGGAATTTTCTAACTGGATAATAACCCACCACGAATGTTCGCTCACTACATGACAACTACAAGACAACAACAAAACTCACTGATGCTGACCACAGTGCAGTAATTTCTCTTCCTCCTCTGAGTTTGGATACTCTAAAGTTAAGCCTGCTTTTGGCTGTACTTTATTTAGTTCAGGAATAATAGGATCTGTGCTTTCCACACAGAATTTCAGCTCTAATCCCTTTGCTGTGATTGCAGCTGAACTTCCATTTGCTTGGGCTGCTAAATACTGTACAAAAGCTTTCCAAATACCTCATGGGTGACCTTATGCCACTGTTCATTTTAATCCCTGACATGTATTCAATTTTCCACTAACAACTAAAGGACAAATAAAAGTCCTTTTCTTTCTTCTCCTGTTTTGCTACCTGATACAAAAAGAGTTAATATGGCTCACAGCAAAAACAGATTCCTCTTTTATACAAGCTTTGCTTGGAGACAGCATTTCGTATCAACATAATAAATACACATTTAAGTTTAGCCCCAACCTTAAGTATGCAAAGACTGAGCATCTGCCCCTACAAAAGTGCTGCCTGATTAGAAAACAGCAGTGCAAAACATGCTTGCAGCCCCTCACTACAAGGAACCCACTGAACTTTGGTAACTCAAGAAAGAAAGATGGGGAGAGGCTGTTCACTAGGGCCTGTTGTGACAGGACAAGGGGTGATGGTTTCAAAATAGAGGGAGGGAGATTTAGATTGGATATTAGAAAAAAAGTTCTTTACTGTAAGAGTGGTGGAGCACTGGAACAGGTTGCCCAGAGAGGTGGTGGATGCCCCATCCCTGGAGAAGTTCAAGGCCAGGTTGGATGAGGCCCTGAACAACCTGATCTAGTTGGGGGTGTCCCTGCCTCTTGCAGGGGGGTTGGACTGGATGACCTCTGGGAGTCACTTCCAACTCTAATCATTCTATGATTCTATGATTCTAACTCCACTTGCTGCTTCTTGACAAACCTAGCATAAACCTTAAGCTAGCCTGCAGACACATTTAGTCTATTAAAGACTATCCCATTTTAATCACACAGCGTTTGCAAGATATTAATAGAGGATGTCAGGAATATGAAAATCAAATGTAGTGTTGTAGCTGAGCGCTACAGACAATGGTGCAGTTCAGATGGGAGCAGTAAAAATTATAAAAAGCTTTAGTGTGAGGTCAGGAAAAAACGGAAGCACTTGATGCCTGATTTAGAAAAAGCACATATATTACTGCTTATTCTGATCAAGCAACATTTTAAAGCCATAGAAGCAATCATACAATTCATACAAGCCCCAGGGTTAACAGCCTGGCAAGTGACAGTGATGCAGCAAGATCTACTACTGAGTAAAGAATACAATTTGCAGCAGTTTCTCTGGCTAGATCCATAACTTTGATGTGCTCTCATCATGTACAGCCTGCCTCAGTTGTGAAGGTGGAAGAATGTAAGACACATTCATAGCTTTCAAGAATTACATTTGCAGGCACCAACTAATGGGAAAGCAGGAAAGGAAATATGCAATTAATTTTGATGCACCTTAAACACACAAGTATCAGCCTTTGATTTCCATGTTAAAATCCATGGAATTTAGCAAATGCATGAGATGCATTTTATTAAACTGTGGTCTTTAATGAATATTTTATGGGGCCCGGAGTCCAAATACACTTACTTTTTCCTATCTTTCACCTTACAATACTGAATATTAAAACTATCCCATGGTTTTTGGAGGCCAACACTTACTCTGTTTCTTTCCCCTCAGTCTCACAAATCACATTACAATTTCAGAGCAAATGTAGCTGTTGTACAATACCTGCGCGGTGTGCAATCCTCGTACGGAGGCACGATGACGACCTTCACCGTTACCGATGTTCTCAGAAGATCAATCATTTGCTCATGGCTCAGAGTAGCTACAGCCACCTTGCAGATCTCCACCAGCCGGCTGCCTTGTCGCAGTCCTGCCTGCCATGCATAGCCATAGGGCTCAACATCTGCCACGATGCCTTCGTAGTTTACGTGGAAACCAAGCTGACCCAGACCGTTCCTACGCAGAGTCATCTCCACTGTTTCACAGCCCTTGGTCACAAGCTGTGAATTGAAACAATGACAGAATTTAATGTACAAACACACCTTTGGCGCCAACAAAGGTTTAAGGGCTCCATTTTTGTACAAGCAGCCAACTCCCAAGATAATGGTGGGACACAAGCAAGGAATATGTATCACAGTCCTGGGTACAACAGCTGAAACAGGTCTTGTCACTCAAACTAGTATTTTTAGTAGAGTCAGGTTACCCAAGTTTTGCCTTGAAATTTTTCATGAAACCACAGGAATTGTAGAAGATACAAGGAAGCACACTTAGCAAAAACACATGGCGTTACACAAGCATCCCTGCTTTATCTTCCACGCTTCAGTAACCAACCATTCTACATTTCTAGCTGTTCCAATCAACTGCAGGATCACTTTCAATCAGAATGTGGTGGTGTGCAGCTACCAAGCACGGTAAGCTGGGATCTGTGCCAACTCCACTATGTACCATAGGCACGAATACTGTCAAGAACAATTTAACAGGGCACAGTTATCTCCTTTTCCTGGTCATTATACAACTGCAGTTGTGAAATTACAGGAAAGATGGTGAAACTTAACACATTCTGTCATAAGTTAGTTGGGTAAAAAAAGAGCATGGACAGATGTTTTACAGAGAGATACCATGATTCATTGGATTTTTAGTTTATCACATGCATTCAGAGAATATCTGAGGGTTGCAGTAGGGATTAGGATTGCACCCTGCTGTCAACATAATAAGTCTGTCCCAGAGATATTACAGCTTCATTTGGAACAAGATATAACAAAGCCTATGAAACACAGAAAAGGAAGGGAAAACAAGGAAAAGAAGTAAGGTGACATTGTGGTATTTGTTGTGTGGGAAAAATTCATGCAACTGAAGGCTCTGCCTTTTTTAAAAATATAGAGACACATATTTTTGACATACACACATAATAAGCTGAGATATGGCAATACCTGAAAAAAGTGAAAACAGTATTGGATTTTGAGAATAAAAGCAGAAAAGTCCTTACAGATTTCATGATAGATCATCAGAACAGTTTTAGAGATCCCAAGTATTACATAAACTGAAGCCTTTCTTGGCAGCAGGGAAACAGGAAAGCAAAGGGGAACCAAACAAGGGAACACACTCTAACCTCCAGCCTTTTGACGATCTCTTTGATATCATCAATGTTGCTGATGAAGCTCTCCAGAGAAACACATTCACCTCTCTCATAGAATATTTTGATATTTGTGTCCGTTGAAGTCCACCCTATCACATCTCGACAGGAGCAATTGAACACCACGCTTTTCGTGTCCTGTTCAATGAGGACTACAAACTCATTAGAGATGCCTAGGAGACAGTCTATTTCCATACCCTTGCTGTAGTCTTTTGCATGGACACTCCATACAATAGCACCAGAACTATAGATCTCTGCTCCTGGATAAGGTTTGGACTTTTCTTTCTTTTTTGAAGCAAGCGAGATGAAGGGGAACTTGCCAGAAGGGTCAATAGGAGTGTTGGTGACATTCTTCTCTGCCAAGTCTTTCAAGTACTCTTGACGGGTCCTGGTGGCCATTGCACGAAACTTCTCTGATTTATGAGCAGCATTCTCTGCATTAATGACTTTGGCTAGCAAGAAGTCCCTGAAAACATTTGATTTGGGAAAAGTGACACCTTTTGGAATAGGTGGTCCAAAGGATGGTACATCTCTGGATCTTGTCACAGCAACACTAAATAAAATGAAAAAAGGAAGAATCATAGTGTTTCACTGTACACAAATTCAGCACGTTTTAATTACAGGAAATTATTTTTTTCTCCCTTTAACCCCCTCAACTTTTCTCTCCTTTTCTCAGCAACATGACTGTATTTACATATTAAATCTTGCCAGTGTAGAGTTATGCTGTACTTACCATATAAACAGAAGGACACTTATTTTTGTATCTAGACTTTTTTTTTAGCCATCCACAGCACCACAGCTTAAAGAGAGCTTCAAAAGTGCAAAATTGTGTGTTTTTGATAAATTCATTCTGAATTTGGTTGGGTTTTACTATAAACAGAACACTTGCAATGCACTATTACAGAGACTAAAGCTCATCTGAAACTAATGCGACATGTCTGACCAGTACTAAAAACACAGATGAAATGGACATGGTAAATACCTAAAGACAATACAGTCATGTCACAAGGCCAGTTTCACTGTGAGAATCACGGGAGGATTCAGTGCATACACACATCATGCTACTGATTATGGTTTACATTTTTGGATCAAAAGCTGCACTAGTAGATACTGCGTGGCAGTGACAGAAGCAGATTACAAAAATACTGAAATAAGAATTTTCATAGAATTTTGGAGACATATTAGGAATAAATGCTTTCTTTTTCAACACTTCCTTTTAAGTTTTAGTATGAAGTGATGGACTGACAAAATTGTCCCAGGCAATGCTGACAAGCTTTGCTGTTCTCCCCGATCAATTCTCTCTCAATACAGAGTGGATGAGAATTGTTTGACATCACTGAAGACTTGCCATTACAGTCCAGTTCTGTCCACTTGGCAGTCTGTCTTACAAAGAGACTGACAACTGTACTTTACAGTTTTGTGACAAGAAATTCTCCAATGGTTTGAATCCATTTTACCACATCTCCATTGCTAGATCTGAAAAAGCACTAACTGATTTTGGCCAAAATATCGCTGCAATGCTGTTCTATAAAGACAAAAACAGGATTAAACTTGAAGACTCTTGAAACGTATGTGGTGGTTCATTTGGAAACCTGGCTGGTATTACTTCCACACTTTGCTCCAACTTATCAGTATCTTTAAATATAACCAGAGACTTCCCCTCCTACCCCCTCAATTTATAACTTCTGAGATTACAGAAATACTAGTAAAGCATTTAGGGGGGAACCACACAGAAACAAGCAGAAAAAAAAAATTAAGTCACTCAATCTTAAACAATTATTTTGGGTGGTAGAGTTTTTGATTTATTTGTTTTGTTTTTTAAAATTATATTTTCTGCAAACTAATACTGAAACACATTATTAACTGTCATGTTTCCAATAAAAGTATGCCAATATATCTGAAAATATGCAACAGGAGGCCCGTGGCCATCTGACTCCTGATATCTTCAGCGGTTGTATTAAGAGCTAGAAGCCTCAGCATTAAGCACAAGTCCTGGATGCAACGAAAAAATACCAGTGACATTGTTTAATTAGGTCTTCTATACCACACATGACAGGAATAAAGATTTAATCTTTAACATATGCTAGAGACATTTTAAAAAGCAAACGTTGCCGAACAAGAACCCAGGCTTTTAAAATATTATTTATCTTAGTTGGGAGAGAAAACCACTGGCCAAGTGCTTGATTTTGTTCCTTTTGTGTAGTTTTTAATATAAATTCCAGTACATTTTTATACTATATATGGCTTCCTGTTTTGTCTAGAATTATGAGTCTCTGAAACTGTTCCAAATCATTCAGTTAAAAGAGGTCAAACTTACTTTAGAAAGGTTTCCTAGAGAAACTTTTCATGATGGAATTCTAGAAATTTAAATTAAGTGTTTGCATTGAGAGGACAAAAAAACCAAAAGATTTCAATCTTAAAGATAGTACACAGAATATACAATGCTCTGTCAGTCTGCTCTAACAAAGTGAGCATTGACACACTCAATTTCCTTTCCTACCTGCTTGCCCTCCCCTTAAAATTGAAGCTTGTAGCATCATTAAAGCTCAAATTCTCAAATTTTATTCACAGTTCCAGCCTCTGTACTTGTGAACAATTAAAAAAAATGTCTGAAGGCTAGAAATAGAAGTCTGAGGCATTTATTACAGCATAACAAGCATGACTCCTTCCCATGCCTTTTAGAAGTAGGAAATTGAAAATATGTAGTCATATTACTTAAAATAGTAACTGAAAGTAGATACTTCTCTGTGTGAAACCCAATTTTAATGGAAAACATGTCTGTAGCCATTGTAGATGTATCTCCTACTTTACTTCAGTATTAGTTTCTGTACAGAATAACAGCTGAAATACATATCTAGAAGTTTAAGCAGCAGCTATGTACACATAAATTATGTGGCAGTGGAATTCATCAATAAGGTGCCTTAAAACAAGTATCAACATGAACGGGCCTCCCCCAGGACAACATAATACACGTATAAAGTCCAGCATCAGTTCCAGAAGTGCTGTGGGAGCCCTACAAAATCTTATGGGGTGGGAAAACCCTTTACTGCACTTACCTGAAAAACATCTAAGATAATGCAGTCCTAATTAGCGCTGCCTCGAATCAGTGTTTAAATGAATGAAATGTTTCATTCAATATTTGTAATTCACTAAAGCCAAGTTATTTCTAAGGCTACCACATTTCAAGGTAACTACTCTAAACCCGTCACTCTGACACTGCAGATTTTAAATAAAGAACCTTTAAGAAAGTTTTCTAGAGTCAGTCAAACTTTGAAAATAAAAATACATTTAGTGTTTAGGATATAACAAAGGTAAAATTTTCACTGATTTAAGAAGAAGCATAACTCACACCCATGATTTCTATATGCTTTCAATTTGGTTCACAAATTTATGCTAAATCAAATTCATCTTGCAATTCTTTATTACATGTTACTATTGATTAATCTTTTCTATTTTAATCATATTGACTTTAAGGTCAAACTAAGGGTTTTTTTATTGCAAAATGTTTGGAATTTCTTTGCTGGACTGAAATGAGAAAAAAATGAAGATACTTCTGACAAAACATTTCAGAAAGCATTTTATTTCAAGGTCAGTCCCACTTTTTCCACTGCCTTAATTTCAAAACCAGAACATGAGGTCAGATGGCCAAACTATCCAAACAAAAAGGGACTTCATGAGATCCAAAATAGAAACACTCTTGCAGCGTACAATTAATGAAGAGAATAGAAAGGAAGCAAGAATGGAATTTTAGAATCATTCCCAAATGCTTGATTGTTTGGTTTGTTTTTTTTTTTTTTTAATTTGATCTATGTATATGATCTCTATACACAAACATTTATATACACATTCCTCATTGGATGCATTTCCTTGACACACTCACACATGTCTGTTTACTTTTTAAAAAGCCTTCTACATCCACCCGAGCCAAAAAAAAAAAAAAAAAATCTCCTCAATCACTATCTTCCATTATGTTTCCCTACTAAGAAATTAAGAGGAATGAAACAGCCCTTTGCACTCAAACTCCACGTGTTTGGTGAAAGCACTGAGCAGTACCTGTAACAAACGCTGTCAGTACAGGGGCCGTGCACTCTTACAATGACGAAGACGTGCTGGAAGTGTGATCGAATGTTCTTTGGGCTGAATGGTTGTGCTCCAGGCTCCTGGAAAACTATTGTCACAATATCATTGCCAATATGTCGTTTTCTCAGAAGCTTTAATGACACAAAAAAAAAAAGTAGGTTAAAACACAGCCTTTTCACAATTATTTATTGCTTATTATTAAAAATGGCTACTGTTCTTTTTTCTTTTTTTTATTCCAAACAATGCTTCAAGGTGAAAACTGAAACAGTGGAGGATTTCTATAGCAAGTACCAGAATGTCAGTTACTAATCTGATATTTTTGATTCTAAGGGTTTTGTTTCCTAGAAACAAAAATAGTTATGAACACTCAATAACTCAATGACTCTTGAGATAGCGGAGAAACTACTTCTAAATAAGCATGGTCTATCTTACCTGTTGCTTGTTGTTTGGAGTATATGGCAACAAAGTAGAAACGTGGAACATAATTTCATAGTCCTTGTATGTTGTGTATAGAGAGTGAGTCCCTGTTGAGTCAGCTTCAGTTAAAAGAAAAAAGAGAAAAGAAGTATTAAAAATGTTTTAAACCGCAGTTTATTATCAAATAAAATCATTAGGCAAGAGAAGAATCAATACTCATCCTTCATCCTAGTTGAAAAGTCAGCAAGTAAAATCTTACCTGGAGTTTATTCACCTGCCAAAGTAAGTGACACATAGATGGCACATATGATTTTTGTGTAGTTTTCCCAGTGTGGGGCTTGTTAGAAATAGGGAATTTATACCAGAACACCCTGAAGAAAATCTGCGTAAGCATAAAAAGTGATCAAGTCTGAAATAATTTTCAGTCACCACCAGAATCTCAGGTGAATCGTGATGAAACTGAGTTGTAAGGAATGTTCAAAGACTTCAGAAAGGAAGGTAGACAAATACTGTGAATGAATACCATGATCTCATGCATAATTAAGTGTTGATGAACATATAATCCACAACAGATGAAAGAAGAGAATAGGGCTTTATAAAGACAGATATCAGCATTCCAAATTAACTGCTAAAAAGTCAGATAAAACCTTCACTAAAACCAGGTGCTTTATGGATAGGAGCAGTCAAAAACATCATGCTTACAATAACCTCATGCTTACAGCTGAGGGTAGAAGCAGCCTACAACAATGACATTACAATGCTGGTGTATTAATTGAAGGTATTCTCACCTGGTTTGAGTTCTGGCCACCCTATTTTAAAAGTTATAGAACAAGGAGAAGATATCCAAAAAGAGGCCACAAAAGAAATTATTTGTGGATGGAGCGACTTCTATGTGGAGAGAAAGTGGTAAAAACCAGGATTATGAAGTTTAGAAAGAAAAAAAAGAAGAGGTGATATTACTGAAGTTTACAAAGCGTCAATTGACGACAACACTGTATTACAGACAAAATGTGAACTTCTGTATTTACTTTTTCTTTCTCAAAAAAAAGAATGTTCCATTCAGTGTAACACATTTAAAGGTGAACCAGGGAAAATATTCTGATAAATAAAACTGCTGTCCACAGTGCAAAAACAATTTCAAAAAGTCATATTTATATACCAAAAAAGAGCCACTGTGGTTATTTGAAGTTATATAAACATGTTACTGTATTATACAATCCCAGCTACTTATTGCAATGCATTTTAAAAAGCTGTTAAATACCACACGTTGGCATTTTTTATTAGCAAAGATATAATGTTACTAAGGAGATAACAGCTCTGAGATTTATGAGACTTTTACAATACCACAAACCCAGTTTATTTACCCAGATTTTGGATATAAACTTTGACAAGAAGTTTTCATTTTCTGTCAAGATCAGAATAATAAGAGGTAGCATTGTTATAAAAGAAAAATCACAACATCATCCATAAAATGAAATGGAATTATTTCTACATTAGAGCTGCACTGAGATTTTTGGATTTCCATATCATCTGTATGGAATAAAATGGGACTCAGAAATAAAATTAAATTCCTCGAATCTTACCTAGGAAAAAATAAATCTCAGTTAATGTTTCAAAGACATTAGGCTCTCTCTTCTAGCACTCAACATTGCCATTACAAAAACATCGCTAACCGCTAAATATTTTCTTTTCAATGCTAACTGCAACACCACAAAGCTGAATGGGAACGATCTCATCTTCTTCTCCATTTGCAGCAGCCTCTACTTTCTGCATGGTGGACAAGGCAGATGCACCCAAAAGTCACCTACACAAGAACATAACTCCTGCTTGGCTTCTTCTATTTCCTGTCTGACTGTAAATATGCTGATCTCTACATCATCTTTTAGCAAAAGAGCACGTAGAAGTATTACAAAGAACTAGAAGGGGGGGAGCAGATGCAAGAAGAAAGGGATGTCAGTGTGATGATGACAGAGAGGGGAAGGCAGGCTCCAAAAAGAGGGAAAGGGGTCCAAAAGTGGGGAGAGGAAAAGAGTGGAGAAGTTCTGACAAAAAATATGCTAGAACACCACATATGCATTTAAAGCTTTCCTGGACAAACTTAATTTCAGGCAGAAAGGGCTTTGCCTGATTCTGCAAACGAAGTCATAAGGCTACTACCCCAAACACCACATTTAATGATTCCAATTTTTTCCAAGTACTTCACAGTTTAAATCACTGTTATTCAAAATCCATCTACAAACGGGAGCCCACATCCACTACAGACTTCATTTTTTTCTCATCGTTCAGATTTCTTCTTTCTTACAGGCCCAGAATCCTTTTCCTGAAGTCCAACACAATAATTTCAAGAGATTGCTTTAACCTTAACACTGCCACTGCAGTAAAGTCTGAGCCTCGGCAATAGAATTGTACCCATCGTTTCAAGGTCAAAACTGTAAGCCAGCACTGCAATTTCCTTGTATTTAACAGAGGGATCTAAAAATTCATCAGTATCTTTTTACACTAAAGACATACATCCCTGCTGTCATCAGCTCGTGGAACACTGCTTCTCAGTCTTCTCCCATTACTGGATTTGATTACTTAGCTGAAGACTTCGCTGATATTTTCCTTACATTGTTAGTCACCTATAAAAATCCACCTTAGTCTGTTGTTCTTCCAGTGCTTCTCAGCTATCTTCACTAGAATTGTCTTAACGGACTCCAATTTAACTGTTTCTCCCAACAACACCAACAGCTGATAAACTCACCTCACTGAAGCCACAGGACTTGGTCAGCCTGCTGCTACAGCAGCTTTTAAAACCTCTGCACTAGGAAATTGTATAAAAGCCATCAGGACTAGAAAAATCTAACTAATTCTGGATTTACAGGAAAGATGTTGAAAGAACTGAAGGAAAACAAAAAGTAAATTCTATTGATGAGGCAGGGGAAGGAACAACCATTGCTACGAAACCGGAGCAGTATTCATGATTAAACACCAAGAAGTTTCAGAGCTTAATGGTGCTCCCATCTACCTTTGCTGATAAAAAAGCTTTGCCTTATTTTTAGCTTCTCCTAGGTTTTGGCCCAAATTCAGGCCCTGTCAAACCTGCTCTCCTTTCTGCTGTACACAAGGATCACACCACACACTTGCATTCAGCTTCTGTAACATCCAAGTTGTTTTCAGACAGTATATCCAAGGACAAAATCTTTTATTTCTTAGCATACAAAACCAGATGTGTGACACAAACACAGAGGAATGCAGACAGACTTCCCCCCAACTCCACTTCTGCTTCTTAAGCAGTCGAGGGACCTCTGACCTTCTTTAGCTATTAGTCTCCCAACAAAAGTCTCAGATCCAACAGTGGTTGAAAAGACATTAAATAGCACAAGTTATTTCATACCAACCCCTAAATGAAATGTCAATACGAAGTCCATTCATTCCCTAGTTTAATCTATTTAATATCATCTGTGCTGTTTTCATATTCTCCTCGTGTCTTAACCAAAGCCATGCAGCATACACATCTCATGCAGAAGCCTACCATTATTAGCCAAGTGTAAAATCTCATCACATAGGTACCCTGTAAACTCCTACAACTCTCAATAATCCATCTCCTTCGTTTCCCGCACCAACCACTCTGTTGGACACACGCGCCGGGCTGCCAGGCCTAGCTTTAGGCCAGCTGATCCCATTTCCCAATTTAAAATATTGAGAAATGAGATGGAATGGAAGGGGAGGGAATTAAAGCATGTATAACAACTAGAAAATAAAGTAAAATGACTGAAGTTATAATTTGAAAGATTACTGTGATGTTTATTACTTTTAAGTGATGCCCAGAACTTCCCAGCAGCTGTGGGTTAGATGACATTTTCAAGCTCTATTTCCTATCCACGGTCTGCAGGCTGCCAGGAGATAGACTGCTTCCCCTCTGGTAATTCTAGATATATACAAACAAAACTTTAAAAGTAGCAGCCTCTTCCACAGTGGCGCTGGCAGAGATCCAAAGCTAAAGCCCTTGGAGGATGCAATCTACTTAAATAGGCTTTCAGTCAATGGGATGGATGAGATTTCTCATTTTAAAAACTGGCTCTGGTATGGATCCTTACCAATTACACCTCTAATCCTAAAATTTTTGAAGAACAACTCTTCTGTAACCACTGTTTGCTAGAGCCACTTTGCTCTTCCAAATTTTCATAAATTAAAGAGATCTTGTGAAAATTTCCAGAGTACATATACAAATCATTTTCCCCCAGGCTGAGAAAAATCTTTCTTCATGTCTTACATCACTCATCTGCAACATACTGCTGAAGGTACAGGAACCAGCAAAGTTACCTACACAGCTTTGACCTTTCCTGCAAGTTAATGAACAGACCTTTGTTTTTAAGAGCATCTTTGCAATCAACTGTGCTGACATTAAACAGAATTTTTATGCAGGAAAATCTCCTGAGTAATGAGACAAGAACTATTTCATGCCAATGACCTCTAGCAAGAGAAGAGCACGGAGTTGGAAAAAGGAGAAGTGTGCTTCCCAGCTGTAGACCTAGCTGTTTCAACAAAACCCTAAGTCATTGTAAAACCCACAGTCACCTCCTTTGCAGGCCTTTCTGTGTTGGGACCAAGGCAGAAAATGCTGATAATTACTTAGGGTAGCCTTTAGCGTTTTGCCTACCACAAGTTATTTTCTAAGTTTGGCTTTTTTTGCCCTTATCTATGCAGAAGATGCAGTAAGGGTTTCCTAATGCAGCTATCCAAAGAACTTAGCACTGTGCTCCCCCAAACACCACCTTCCTTTCTACCAACTGAAGTCTGCGCTTTGCATGCCCACAGAAAGGAAAACATCAAGATCAGTTACAACAACACTTTGTTGCCATTGTTTACAATTGCTGCTGTGCTCATCAAGAACTGATGCATGCTGTCTCATCACCTCTTTCCTCAGTGAGCATGTAGACAACATAACTCAAAACATTTTGGGTAACTTAGGGGTTCCTAAGCAGTTCTAGCTGCTGAGGTCCCATGCTCGTGAGGTTGTAAACTGTGACTGAAAGGGTAGGAAACCCATCACGAAAGCAGCAGCTTCCACTCAGAGCATCCCCTTCCCCTCTGATCACAGGAGCTGATCATTCAAAGCCTCCCCATTTTTGTATTTTTTGATACAGAATGAAGCTGATAGGTCTACTGGGCAATGGGAAAAAGACATTGATTCTCATTGTGGAGTAAAAATTCTTTGTAACAAAACCATTTTTCCACCAGAAGAGATTCAGTCAATGTAAGTTTACATATGTGTCAATTTAACAGGTGCTAGACTGTAGCACATAAAATGAAAACCTGACAAAATTCTTTGAGTCAAAAGCAACAAGATGAAACTTACATTACCGGAAAATTCCACTGTTTAGAAGTATCTGGAATCACATATATAATCCTAGCCCCTAAAATTAAAGAGATTGAATTCAAGCTTGGACAAGTCCATAGGAAGGTTACCAGATAATACTTCATGTCGGGGTACGGAAAGGGGTGGGAGCAGAGAAATCCACGCTAAAGGTAACATCACAAAGCATAGAGGAGACACTTGCAATGTGTCAATGCACTCAAGGGAGTAAATACAGAATAAATATAAGTATTGGAACTAAAAGACAGCTGGCTCAATGGTAAACGTGTACAAAATAACTATTAATTGAGGTTTAGAGCTACTGCAAGTTTTATAATCCTCTGAGGAGTGATGATCAGGCTGATCAAGAACAGACTGAGGAGATGATGAACCCCATAAGAATCAAGGACACACTGCACTGGAGTTAATGAATGCTTTTCAGCCTTAAGAATCGACTCCTTTATTTCATTTCCTTTGCTGCAAGGAGGCAAAACAACGAAAGATTTCCATAGAAACTGGTTAGTTCAAATATTCAAAAAAGATGGGCCAAATTTTCCCTCAAGTATTTTAAAACTGATTTACAAATTTGCTATAGCATGCTATAGCTGATAAACAGCTATTTTGTGAGCTTGATTCCAAATGTAAAGATTTCTTCTACAGATACTGTCACCCAAGATCATATTTCCACTGCATTTTTGCTGCAATACGCTTTACAGTTAAAGCCGATAACTTCCAAAACCAGCTTAATTTCCATGACTCAAGGAGGAAAAAAATTAATGAGAGAAGTATACATTTCGTAGCAGGAGTAAGACAAACCGCCTAGAAGAAAAACAACATGCAACAGACAGCAGAAAATCAATAGATCAACTTGTCAAGATGGAGGTACATAGATGGAGTCTTACGATTTTTTTTGTGACAGTCTATTAGCATATCATTAAAAAATTTCTGACACAATGAGGAAGAAAAAAAAATGCCATGAAAAAGCCTTACTCTTTGTATCCAGCTGAGCACGATACTTTTCAAATCCCTTGAGTCGAACTCTTTCTCCCAAGAGCTGAAGAAACTCTTCAAACGCTGGACCTGCTGATTCATTATTATACATTTCTTCTTCCGTGCTTTGCCCAGCTTTGCAGTACATGATACCCACCTTCAGCTGGTAACTTAACTGCAAAGAGAAAAAGATGAAAATGGTATTTGTAAACTAAGTCATGCAACAACTCACTGAATTCATTTCACATTTTCTACTAAACCTAAAATCCAGAAGGAAAAAATACCTAATTATCAGTCTAATTTCAAGTGTTAAACCAAATACTCTCCTTGTTTTTTGCCACAATCATTTTGAATTTCATTTGAAGATGTCAAAATGCTTCCTGAAGTAAAACAAACATTAGTATTCCTTATTTTCAGGAGGACAACACTACAGCTTGTGAACAGTGAATGTCTTACATCAAGCCTCATGGGAAGCACTGTCTGAGAAGTGACAGGAATTAGACTCACTCTTAGGTTGGTACCATGGTTACTACCCAAAGGAAACCTTCCAGCAGAAGGGTAGGGCACAGTACATGTGCATTTCTATTATAAGTGACAAAAGTAACATTCTCTCACTTCAAAGAGATGATGAAAACTATTTACCTCTTAGTGCATTCACCCGTTTGCAATGCTGAAAGAGTCCAGGGCATTCAGTTAGCTGTTTCCTTTGTTGCTGCATCCTTAAGTCAGAGAAAGCTAAGCTGGGAAATGCTGGCAATACTTTATATAGACCTTCAAATCTATTTGTGTTTTTTACTTCCATTTCTCCTCTAGTATGGTGTTTGATGTTCTTAATACCCCAGAAACCTAAGATACGAATCAATTCTCTACCCAACCATAGTTGTGGTTCTTCAAAGCAAGCTATGCCCACCAAGTCCAAATTGATGCAGGCACAAATGGGACCACATCTGTGCCTTTTATGCCTGGCCTACAGAAAGAGAAGTTCAGGAAGAGAAGAGAGCAGCACCCACAGCCATCTAGCCATGGTCTCCAAAACCATCTTCCCAGGCAGAAACCCTGACTGGCATAGCACACTGGACAGCCTTTGGAGTTTATGCATATAATTCATCTCATAAAAGTAGCAGGGAAAATAATGTTTCCTCCCACACACACATTTCTGCAGAGGCTCTGTTTTAAATAAACATCAAGAAATTCTGCCAGAGCAAAATCACAAGGAAAATCTATTGAAACTGGCAGGAGATGTATAAGTTTGGGCTACCAGTTCATGGGAAGCAAAAACAGTTATTTGCAAGGGCACTTGGAGCAAAGTCAACTGAATATACTGTGATTTGCTCTCACAGCTTTTATCACAGGTCATGAGACAAAATGTTTTGGAACTTGCTGGGACCATGTGGACACACATAATTAAACTGAAATTCATTAATTTTAACTTATTGAATTTGTGGTGTGATAATTGAAGAGGAGAGCCACCTTTGAGGGCACTATCTCTAACTGAAGTAGATTTTAAAATTAAGAAACTCTGAAAATTGCAACTACAATGTATTCTTGTTTTACTGCTATGGATGAATGGTGATGGGGTAAAGTATTAGCAGTAGTAAAATAAGGAGGAAATAAAGAAGGGTAAAGATCAACTTGGCTTGATTACTCCCCACTGAACAAATAAAGCATATGTAATTAGTCATAGTTCTAGCCTGTTTATTTTTTCCCCTCCAGAATGTCCTTTGTTTTATCATCTGACACAATGACTACCTGACATACCTTCTAAGTATGTCTAAATTTCTTATAACTATGAGCACAGCATAGAATCACAGACTAATCTTGGTAGGAAGGGGCCATCTAGTTCCAAGCCTCTGTCATGGGCAGGGACACCCTCCACTAGATCAGGTTGCCCAAAGTCCCATCCAACCTGACCTTGAACACTGCCAGGAATGGGGCAGCCACAGCTTCTCTGATCAACCTGTTCTAATACGAACTTCCAGGGAAGAATTTCTTCCTTGAGTACTGCATCCAGTTCTGCGCCCCTCAGTTCCAGAAGGGCATAGAACTTCTTGAAAGAGTCCAGCAAAGGGCCACCAAAATGATTAAGGGAGTGGAACATCTTCCTTATGAGGGAAGGCTGAGGGAGCCTGGGATCAGCTTGGGGAAGAGGAGAGTGTCAGGAGGATGGAGCCAGGCTATTCTCATTGTTGATTAGTGATAGGACAAGGGGCAACGGGTCCAAACTGGAACATAGGTAGTTCCATCTGAATATAAAGAAGAACATTTTCACTATGAGGGTGACAGAGCACTAGAACAGGCTTCCCAGAGAAGTTGTGGAGTCTCCTTCTCTGGAGACATTCCAGACCAATCTGTACACATTCCTGTGTGACAATCTAGGTGATCCTGCTCGGGCAGGGGGGTTGGACTAAATGACATTTTGAGTTCCCTTCCAATCCCTCACATTCTGTGATTCCTTCAACTTCATCTTAAGGCCCTTACTACTCAACCTATCACGCCGTGCCCTTGTAACCAGCCCCTCTCCAGTTTTCCTGTAGTCTGTTTAGATACCGGAGGGCTGCTGTAAAGTCTCCCCAGAGCTTTCTCTGCTCCAGGCTGAAGAAGCCCACCCAACTCTCTCATCTTGTCCTTGTCTCAATCTATTTCTTATGAAAGAAACAGTCACTTGCAAAATTGCAATGGAAAAGAAAAAAAGTTACTGGTTTTGTGCCTTGAAGTAATGATTCCATTTCCTATTCTCCCATTGTTAACTATGTGAAACGCTTTTTGTGTAACTGTAAAGGAAACAAGCTCTCTCAACACCAGAGACCTAACCCGAACCATTCACCTTTAAGAATGAAGACTGCATATTTTGGGCACCAAAGTATTAAGTGCTCACCCATTGGACTAGGCTGCCCAGAGAGGTGATGAAGTCACCATGCCTGGAGATGTTTAAAAAACATGTAGGTGTGGCACCCCAGGACACGTTTTATTTCATATGGTGGTATTGGACAGACTTGATCTTAGACATCTTTTCTGACCTTAAAGACTCCGTTTCTATTTTAAAACTACCAGTAAATATCTTTGCTTCAAAACACTGAGCACATGCAAATCAATGTCTCAATTTATTAGTATGATGATTTATTTCAACCCCCATTCACTATAAAAATACAATTCAAAACAGCTGTCCATGTACACAACACACAAAACAAGCCTGATATTGATGGATGGCACATGGGGTTATTATGTGTAAACCATTCCATGCAATGACTGCTTGATTAAGTTTAAATTTTCTGAGGAATCACAGGAGCTAGATGAGGTTTGTGGGTACATTTCTCTATCTATGCTTAGCTTGCAAACTACATGACCCCACTCAGAGCAGCCAAAACTTAGTGCCTTCTACCAAGGGGGCTATGTGGTCTCACAGACAGCCTGGACCTGCTCACATGTGGTAAAGGAGGAGAGAGGAACTGTAACTAGAGGTGGCACTGCTGATGCTCCTGCTGGAACAACTGCCATCACTTTCCAGATCATCAATGGCAGGTTCTGCTTTGGGCCCTTCGGGCAGCTTGCTACTTAGATATACTCTGTCCTCTCCCAGGGAAATAAGATGGAAGAGTTTCATGGGATCACAATGCCTTAGCTGCACAGTTTCACAGAATCACAGAATGTTAGGAGTTGGAAGTCATTTTACTTAAACAACTTAGGACATAGGAAACTATTCTCACCATGTATACATGCAACTATTTAAAAGTTTCAATTTTGGGTGAAGGAAATATTTTTGAGGGCAAAACCATAAATGGGGTCTGCAGCATCCACAAGCAGCCAGACAACTGTCCTTTACTGCTTTGAAAAGGTCAGCCTGAGGAACTAAAGGAGGACTATGCAAAGATATGCCTTCTAGATGTGGTCTTAGTTTTGTCAAACTTCAAAATAAAAAAATATTTCAGCAGTACAACATGAGCTAGTATTTCTGAATCAAGAAAAAGCAGTAGATTTGAGGGAAGAAAGGCATGCAGCCCCCATTACTATACCTCCTCTGATAGAACTAGCATCCTTACAAGTGTGTAACTCAAAGTAGAAGCTAAAAAAGGAGTTGAAGGATGAAGTCTGCTGCGGTAAAACTCCTGCAGTAGCAGCTTCATTTTAATAATCTAAAAGTATTTACATATTTATGTATATGGGGAAAGTGCACTTCAAGTATTTGTCTAGCACTCAGTAAGAGACAGCAGAAAGTGTATCATGGATTTAACCAGTCAGCAAGTTTATATTATAAAAATGGAATTATATTAAAAACCAACTGACATGTCACAGTATTTCTGTGAAGATAAGCTTCTACCAGAAGAAATCAGTAATTGCCTGACATTAAAATTTTTAATCATATTTGGAAGTGAACCCACAGTATGTTACCATAAACTCTGCATTCGAGGCAAAGATTAGTAGAAGACAATTATCCAGGAAGCCAGTGCAGCCATACACAATGGCTGGATTGCTTTTTTTAACACAGACCCTTTCAAGCAAGTGCATTTTGATGAAGCCAGTAAAAGAACAGCTAGGTGACAAGCCACGCGGGTAATATATATCTAACAGCAGATGTTACCACGAGTCTGGGAATCCAAGGGGAAGTAAGGAACATGCAGCCTGACACACAACACCAGTTCAAAATCGGGGCAAGAAGAATATTTCCACTCTGACGCTGGATATCATGTGCAGATATATAAAGAGACAGAGCTCTGTCACAGAAGTGACAGGGAATTCAGAGAAAATATGTTTCCGTGAAAGACTTGAAAAGTGCAATCTGTTTAGTTTATCATAAACAAGACCAACAGATGATTTGATTGCTGCATACAAAAACCTTCGGTGGAAAAAATCTCACACCAAAATGACTCTTAAAACACAGCAGAGAAAGACATCAGATGTCTAGAAGCCAAAAACCGATAAATTCAAATAAAGAACTGCAAATTCTTAGAGATGAAAACAGAGAACTGCTTTAAAACAAATATAAAAAAAGATGGTCCACCTTAATCAAAATGAATCACATGTGAGTTTGTCTCAATTAAGTGGTTACTGAGTGGAATTTAATGGCAAGGTCAGGCTAAGTTCACTTTATAGCCTTAACCCTTACATTTACACTATATTTACACTATATCAACACTATATCAAACAGGCACCTGTTCCTGCTGTAATGAAACCACAACACTCAGCAAGGAGGAGTGATAAACATTCAGTGTACCTAATTAGTTGGGCAGCTGTTACTGAAATTTTTCTGTTAGCTCAGAATTGATAAAAAATGCAGCTTCTAATTAGTACAGAGCGTGCATATCTTTTTCTGTTAGAAGTGTCAAACTGTTTCATTACCACAAAAACAGAATACACTCTGATGTAGATAATACAATCTCAACTATCACTTGCCCTTAAGTAGTAACAGAAAATCATACTGTACACCATATTGAGAGAGCGTCATTATAGGATATGAAATAAGGATAACTTCATCTCCCACTTTTTTCCACAAAAACAATTTCTGAGGCCAATTATGCTAAAGTACTTTTAAATTTAGCTATTTACTAGAAATAATTTTGGATTTTTTTTTTTTTTTAAAAGATCATTCTGACAGGAATTTTTTTGCAAAGAAAATAAATAATCTATCAATGCTATTGACTGTTTTGTGATGGGCCTATCTTTGAACCCAAAAATCTCACTTATGGAGCAATTTTCTCCACTGCTGAAACAAAACACTTCAGAAAGATACTAAAAATATCCCCAAATCTGGAAGTGTCTGGCAAACTTGACAGATTAGGTGAAGGGCAGATTAGGTTTAGGCTCAGGTAAGAAATAGCACTGAATATGTGAGTATTTGGAAACACTGCACTAGTCATTTAAGGGAAACACTCAGGCCTCTAGCTCTTTAGGATCTCAACGTGAGAAAGGGATTAGTTACACTGAGCAGCACAAACATCTGAAGACTTCTCCCTCCTTTTAGCAGGCTGTGTGGTAAAACTATCTCCCCTCAACCTTACATGTTTGCAGGGTCACCAGGGTGTTGGAGGCACTAAGCACACGCAGGGGATACAGCTGGTACAGCCTATGCCTGGATTTCCAAGAGATATCTAACAAAGCTTTGTTGTGTCAAATCCCCCAAATAGCCAGGATACAGAAGACAGAACTCAGGCATGTAACTAGCTAAGAGACAAAAAGGAGCTGAAGAAAATAATCAGTAGAGTATGGCAGGGATCTGAACTTGGACGTACAGTATTTGACGCACGCTTCAACATCTGATAAGGGGTAACGAACATCAAGGTAACTAAGTTCGCTAGCATCACCGAGTTATTGCACTACAGTATTAGTTGGTGACTGGCTACCAAAGGAATTTATGACAGTGGATAGCCAGGGAAAGAATGGCATATGAACCTCAGTACAAGCAAAGCTTGAAGTAATCTGTGTGACAGAAAGGTACCCAGCTCTGTATCTACAGCAATGAGCTCTGACTTCCAATGACTGTGGAACAGGACCTCAGGTGTTCATTTTCAGACTTCAGTAGCAGCCATAAAGCAAATAAAATATCAGTAACTATTAGCGTGGGAAGAGATAAGAAAGCATACTAAACCTAAGTGTGGAAAATAGGGGAAAACTGCACTGGTTTAAAACAGGGGAAGAGGAGCGAGGCACCAGAAAACCTCCAGAGAAAAAAGCATGATCAGAACTTCCACATGAGAAATGACAAACTAAACTAGGATTTATCTAACCGGTAGAGCAGAGGAGAAGAACAGACAGCTCTATAAAAAGCCTACAAGCTATCAGGAGCAAGGAAAGTATCCCTCCAGGCTTGTCCTGATCTGCTGGTCATGGTCAGTGATAATACCAGGCTGCACCTATCTTGGGCTGACTACACGATCACTCACGTGATCGTGTAGTCAGCCCAAGATAGGTGCAGCCTGGTAGCTGCAAGACGTGAGCCAAGTCAGCTCACGTCTCTCTGGATGCTTTGCAATAGCTACAGATTACCCATTTTCATCCTATTCTTCATCCTCTTGTACTTTGTTTAGCAAAACAGATGAGATTCTGAAAATAATTAGCAGATGAAGTGTTCTGCTAAAGCTTGGCTTCTGGTAGGTATTGATTTGGGTATTCTCTACTTTGTCTTTTTCAATAACCAAACCACAAGGAGGCTTGGCAAAATCTTCATGACAGTCATTTATAAACCTGCTCAGAACAGCTATGTCCTCTCCCATGTGGGGCAGAGAACAATTAAATCTTTTTCAATTTGATGATTGCAATGTTATTTCTTCTCACTGTCAGTCTAACAAAAAAAAGATGTTAACTCTGTGCAAAGGCTAATCATAAGAAGCAAAACGGACCAGGGGAAATGACACAGTCTCAGTACTCAGAGGTGTTAAACATCACCATCCAAGTTTTTAAACATAAAATTCATTTTACTCAGACTTTCATTTTTTTAAATCAAAGCAAAATAGCAAATGAGCCTTGGTTCCACCTGTATGTCCCCATGACTGTAAGCTAATTGAAAACCACTTGTATAAAGAAACAGCTTAGAATATTTTGTCATGTACTTTGTTTCCAGGGAAAAAAAAAAAAAAAAAAAAAAAA
>VXBZ01008462.1:236327-354986 GCA_013399135.1 Heliornis fulica | reverse complement strand
AAAAAAAAAAAAGAGACAGTCAGCACTCTGGTAATAGTTGTTCCAATACAGTATGAAACCAAAACTTTTAATAACATGGGAGATTTTATTATAGCAGCAATAAACTAGAATAGAGCTCGTTCCTCCCCACACTCTTTGAAAAAACAATCACTTAGTCTCTTTTAAAGTAAATTAAAATGGACAACTGCCATAACATTATCCTGAAACTTTAGACTACTTAGAGCTACAAGCTTGATTTCACGCATACCAAATACTCCGCAATACTTGGGGGGGAAAGGCATGCAACGTTACTCCCTATAGAAGACAAGTTTTAGTTTAAATGAGGCATTTTAATAGACTGACTGTAATCACTTAAAGCTAAAAAGTAATTTTACAGCTCATGGCAGCAATCTGACAGTTAAAGGCAATTTGTCTCCTTCCCTAGCTCCGCACTCACCCCTTGTTCATCCAGCTTCATGAGCTGCTCTGTGACTTTGGGAGTGTTGAAGGCCAGCCGTAGGCAATGGATATTCAGCTCAGGAACCACATACTCCAGCACTTCTTTCAGGGGAAGTCCCCTGGCTGTGCAATGCTTTGCAGTTGACGGGATAGCATCTTCCAGCACAGAGCCTCTTAATGTCATCAGCTAAGCACAGAAAACAAAAATAACTTCTATATTTAATTACACACTGAGAAGAGGTTGATTAGCAATAGCAGTGGAGCAAAACGTACTATTTTTCCAATTCGCAATAGGGATTGAGGACATTAAGTAACTTATGTTGCATGAAACACTGATATACAAAATGTCACTATCTGATAGCTAACAGTAGTCAGAATATTGTAAATGATTCCACAGATTTCAGTTTTACAGAGAACTAATGCTTGGAAAAGACTATTACCTGTATTTCTAGCTGAGCTTTTCAATGTATAGAAGCATGCTTCTCAGGTATGCATGAACTGGAGGAAGTAATTTACTGTGTCCAGCTCTGGAGCACTCAGCACAAGAAGGACATGAGCCTGTTGGATCCAAGGGCTGGAGCTCTCTAATAAAATGTCAGGCTGAAGGAGTTGGGCTTGTTCAGCCTGGAGAAGAGAGGGGTCTGGGGGGACCTCAGAGCAGCCTTCCAGTTCCTGAAAGGTGCCTATAAGAAAACTGAGGAAGAGCTGTTCCTGAGGGTGTGGAGCGATAGGATGAGGGGCAATGATTTAAACTAGAAAAGGGGAGATTTAGGTTAGATATAAGGAAAAAATTCCTCAAACACGAGGGTGGTAGATAACTGGCACAGGTTGCCCAGAGAGGTGGTGGAGGCCCCATCTCTGGGGACATTCAAGGTCAGGCTTGATGGGGCTCTGAGCACCTTGATCTAGTGAAGATGTCCCCGCTCACTGCAGGGGTTTGGACTAGATGGCCTTTAGAGGTCCCTTCCAACCTAATACATTCTGTGATTTTCCTCCTCTTTGCTTTCTTCTAGCTAATACAGCTCCTTTAAGCTTCTCAAGCTTTAACCAAAACAACCTTCACAGTTTCCTCTGTATTGGATGTTATGGAATAACTCACTCGTGTTCTGTGCAATACAAACACATGACAACTTTGTAAGGGGATTCCTGGATTACAGGTTTTGCCTGCTCATGTATTTTAGTGCAATTCCTGAACTGCTTACCTCGCTGGTTCTGAATATGATCCGGTAGTTGTATTGAGGTCCATTTTCTTTGATTTCCTCTGGCTTCTCTCTCCTTATACTCACAGCTACTGGACCCAGGTTCTCATCTGCCCCAAAATAGTTCCAGTGTTCTTGCATACAAAAAAAAAAAACCCACACACAATTGAGAGTTCATCTTTCCTATTACATTTCTACATATTTTCAGGTTTAGCTGTTATATTAGAAATAAACTGCCAGTTCCATTAGAACCAGTAAAATCATGTCTTCAGCGGTACTAGAATTTAATTCTCATGCTTCAGCTCTCTAATGACCACCATTTATACTAGAAGGGTGAAATTCAACGTCGCATTTCTGATTAAACCTACCTAAACTAGGCTACACTTATTACACAGACTCTTATATTGAAACCTGTTTCATTCACACTGAAGTAAGTACATACAACCAATTTACCCACCTTAAAAATAAAACAAGGAACCCAAATGCACAGAAGTGGGAAACTTGCCTCTGGATGTTAAAACGTGAGTGGCCAATAACTGCACTTAGCAAATACGTACCTGACTTATTTTGGTATAGAAAATGGAAAAACAGCCAAACAAGTTACTCGAGAAAAAAAAAAAATAAAAAGCAGCTGAAAAAATTAAAGACTCATCATAGTAAAGAAAAATAAAATAAAATCAAAGCACAGTAACATGGAAAAACAGAATAAAGCACAAGCAACAACGTGACTAGCATAAATATTTAACAGCAAAGTGTGGAATAACCCTAAGAGTAAATTTCAAATTCTAAGAGTTGAGCCTAAAGCTAGCCTAATTTGGAAGGTGGCAGTGAGGACAACACAGGGCTGGAAAAAACGCTCACTAGCCAAGCAGTAGATTTGAGATATGTTTATAATTATTTAACTATACAAGTGTCATGGTTTAACCCAGCCAGCAGCTAAACCAACTACATAGCTGTTTGCTCACTCCCTCCTGCACCCCTAGAGGGATGGGGAAGAGAATAAAAAAAATCAAATATTAGAAAAGTGTAGTTATAAAAATTACACCTGAACAATTTAAGAAGCTCTTCTACTGAGCCTTCTCAGCATTACAAACTGATGATAGAGGTACATCACCATGAATGCAGAAATATATAAACAAAGCTGCACAAATCTCAAAGGACAGATGAATTTAAACATGTAACAACTGAAAGGAGAATTTAAGTGAAACTGTCAAAAAACAGAAGTCAAGCCTTGCACAAGAAAAGTCAGTCCTATATCATATCTTTCCATATGCTGAATGCCTGCATATATGAATGAATTTATATATGCACAAAAATAGAAAGCGGGAGCTGCCTGAAAAGTCAAAGAAGAAATGTGAAATTCAGTGGAATGAATAAAGAGGTTACTTCTCTGAAAGAAAGAATAAACATGCTGCCTGAACTGCTGGATACAGATTGTTATTCTTAAAACAAGAACTTTCAGAGGTCTAATATGAGCTATTCTGCTATAAAGATAAAACATAACATATTTATTATCACTTTCAAGAACTGTGTGTTAAAGGTACTAAAAATAGATGCTAAAATATAGTCTATCCATTCAAAGTGAATGGCAGTCCTTCCTCCAAACGATAATCACTTGTGGTGTTAAAAATTTGAGTGACCAATTTTTATTGTATTTCTTTTTAAAATTATGCTTACTTGCTCTTGCTATACTTCTCTCCAGCAGACCAAATGCTTTTCAAGTAGGTGCTCTGTCCTTGTGAGCTTACCTGTGCCCTGGAACTACACCTTTGCCTTCACACAGCTGCCCACCCCCATAAGCACCTGGGGGCTCTATGCCCCAGTACCTGGTATTTTATCACCCTTTCCTCAGTGTTTCCCGTTTAAAACTCACAAGTATGCAAGACCTAAGAGAAAGAAACATGCTCACAGCACTAGAGAGCCTGCTTTCCACCACACTCCTCTGCAAGTCATCCAAAGCCAATTCTCCACTCTGACATAACTAAGAGTCAAAATTCTTTTAATATCTTGTGGAATATCCTGTAAATATTGGTGTAGGTTTTGGGTGACTGAGTCATGAGTGGGAGATTATGAATAAATTAGACCATCAACATAAGCCTAATTAATTCTTTGTATTACTCCACTAATATGAGCCTGGTAAATGCCACAGAGATCTGTTGTTTCAAAAACCCAGACACCTTATCAGCACCCTAGCTGTTCTTTGTCTATTAAAACTGCTTTTCTTCAGGTTGTTTAGAGCTCACCAAACAGTTTATGGCAGAGATGGTCAATGCAGAAGCTGTACAACCACTGAGAACATGAGATCCATTTTCTATCAGCATACTATACAGCTTCCAAAACCTGAGATAGCCTGGACATCTCCACCCTAAACTGCTTAGTGATTTAAAAAATATGGATGTACTTCGCTTATACAACAGAAAATTTTACAGAAAAAAAGTTAGTACATTCTAAAGAGTGCAAAAATGATGCTAGTTTTCTGTACTGATAACTGCACAGATTATAAAATTTATATATCCTGTAATCAGTATAGCCTGCAATTCAGATAGAGACTCTTCTCAGGAGTAATTATTCTACATCTGGAAAAGAATCTTGTAGAGGAATGCTTAAAACTACAAAAGCCCATATAATTTTGTATCATTTGATAAACCACCTTCTCTATCTCCTATTAACTTGGGAAAATGCAGGCAAAGGAGTATAAAATTTTCTATTTCTCTGCCAGTAGGAAATGTCTTTTGTCATATAACCCTTTACTCCACACTGGGCAGTCACCTTTCTTGCTCTCCCATGAATAACTCCTCAGTCCTCTATTCATTCACATTCCTCTCTTCTCCTCTCTCCTCTCTTCTCCTCTCTCCTCTTCTCTTCTCACTTTTACTACAGCACTATTTACTTTTTAGCTTACTCTTTACTCTCTTTCTTCCTGTACCCCACCTCTAGTCATTCTGCAAGCCTCAGCACACAGCCCCGTACCATACCTGACTACTTTACCCTGTGGTACAGTTTCTTGCACACCTACCTGATTTTTCCACTGTAATCTGCATTTCCCTTCATCCAACTATTTTCTCTTTCCTGCAGCACAAAAGCAGCAGAAAACTTTATGTGCACAAAGCATAATATCCAGTCTAGGAGTTTTATTGCAAAAAAGAAGGGCTACTTCAAAACTATTTGAGAATTGTACACTACTCACAAACAGAGCAGAAAACATCTTTTTCCTCCGCCCCACACAGAACCTCACTGCAAGCAACACTTTTCAAGCTTGACATGACTTCGTTTAAACTATTGTTGAAAAAATATTTAATTAAAAGACATTCAGGAGACAACTAGCAACAGCCATAAATCACTGTATAAATCCACACACCATAAGGAAATAATTAATTGTTTGTACCTAGTCTTTAAAACAGATTATATATTATTTCCAGTGAAAAAGTCTACATAAATACTAATTTTCCTGGCAGATATTTACATATTTCCCCTGCAGAGGGAATCCAAATACACTTGATTTCAAGTGATGAGGTTCTTTTATGCTTTCATCCTATTTACCTTTGGATATCACGTTGATGTATTTTGTGTAATCAGACTAGAAGTAAAAATCCCCAACACTTCCTCTCAGAGCTAAACTCTGCACCAAGCATTTCCACCAAATGCTACCACAGAATTTACAGCACTGGAAAACTCTGCCCAGCATTTATCAAGGAACAGGAGGGAAGCATTTTGAAAGGTCAGTCGTATAACGTGTTCATATTGCTGCTGCTGCTGCTCATGACCAGACCAGTAACTGTTAAGGTTTCTGTAAGTCTAACCACAGCCTAGACAGGTACCGATTTGGGGATAGAATATAAAATCATTAAGGTTGGAAAAGGCCTTCAAGATCACCAAGTCCAACCATACACCACCATAACCAATAAGTCATCTCCAAAAGTGCCTTGTCTACCAGATTTTTAAGCACCCCCAGGGACTGACTCCACCACAGCTCTCCAGCCACTCTTCCCAAAGCCTGTAGCAATGCCGGGGGGTTGTTGTGGCCACTGGGCACTTGTTGAAAGTCATTCCACTGGTTTGGGCCCATCAATCTAGCCTGCTCAAATGCAGCAACTTAAAGCATTAGAACAATGGGGTGTTTTTTACTGGCTGCCAACAGTTGAAGGCAAGCTGACCAACACCTCATTCATTGTAAAACCAGCTCAGGAAACTATTTACTTCTAGTCAAGTCGTTCAAAGCCAGTAACTCAAATTTGTCATAAACGGTAATGACATTAGTGACTACCGCCTTATGATGACTGAAGCTAAATAGATGTTTCTGTTTTTTTTCCATGGGAACCATAATTCCCAGTCTCAGCTATGGAGACAGAGAATTGAGTGCTCCTCCAGAGCAATATGCTCTCTCTTCTATTCACTTACACATGCTGATGGCAACACTTGTTTTCCATCCCTACAGTTTTATTATTCATAATAAAGAAGGCTTTAATATCAAGTTACATATAGGCTAATAAGTGTGGCTCTCCTTGAAAAATACTTTACTGCTAATTATTAATCTGTTACCTAAATGTACAAACACTTATAAGACTTCATCCAGGATAAATATGCAAAGCTTTCACCTGTGTATGGGAATGAAATTAAAATAGTGATTATAAGCCATGGCCAGACATTTGGAATTTTTAAGTAGAACCCAGAAAACGTGATGGTACTACACAAGTCTGTCGTTTGCTTACATCTTACATACTGTGCCCTGATCTCAACTGGAGAAGGTTCAAAGGAGGGCAACAAAACACGATTGAGGGAATAATGCAGCTGAGGTTTATAAAATAATACACAGCAAGGAGAGGTGAGAAAATAAAATTTTAATATAGCTAAGAAAGACTGTTTAACCTGATCACCCAGAAGAGTCCAACCTGTTTTCCTTCTGATTAATTCTAAACCAAATCCAGAGACAAAGCATTTTATTTCAATCATCACAGACTTTTACAATTTTGCCCAGTTCCAGCACACTTTGAAATAGGGTTTTGTTATTAATAACCTCATTTGTGTATTTCAGCCAGTTCTCTGACTTCAATCCATAGGGTCTGCACTATAGAAGTTCTCCTTAGACACAACCAAGCAGCAAGAGCTAAATGCACATACCTATTACAGCACAACTGACAAAGCATACTGATACTGAGCTGAAGCCAGCCTTGCTCTCCCAGCTACCTACATCTACATGAACTGCAAGCCCCTCCAATGAAGAGGCATCTTAAAAGAAGGGACTATCAGATTACAAAACAGATATCCCAGAAGATACCCTGTTATTCAACTCTAACAGGTCAGAAATTGCCTTTTCAGGCACAGAAGTTAAGGGACAGTGTCACACAAAAAAACCCTATATAAAATTCAAGCAATGGAAAACATGTATCCCATGATATCCTTTCTGGTCAAAGCTTAATCAAAGGTCAAATGTGTGCAACTTCCACAAATTTGCTCTTGTACTGGCTTCCAACACCCCTGCCCCCTTCTTTTAGCACTAGCATTGCCATGTATCTCAGTCCTTATGTTTAGACTTAAGACTTCTAATTACAAGCTCCCCTACCAACTACTCCTTTAGACAGCCACCTTGCACATACCTCTTTTGCAACAGAAGAGCAGCACTCATCTTCCTGTACACATGAACCTCTCCATGTGAGTTGTGTACCTAAGACTGCAATTTGTATCGCCCTGCAAGGCTTACTCCTCACCACTGATTACAAAGGGAGTTTGCACAACTACCTCAGATACAAAGCAGAAGAGCTGAATCCTACTGTGGGAACTTCCTACCATCATGAAATGCTTTTCTGCAATACCTGTACCATTTTACCATCCTCCACTAACTCCAGCAGTATCTTCACATTTCAAGGTCTGGACACCAGGCTGGAATATTGTACATCAGTAGTTTTTACCACTACTCTGTGAAGGGACATAACATACAAATGCTCATCCATTTGCGTTCATCGATAAAATTATGAAGGCTCATCCATGTGTGTCACATGCAAGTTATTTTACTCTAACTAGGTTAAGACATTTTAACTAGTTTGGACCATGTAAATAATACTGCAGCTCTACCTACCCTGTACACTGCTAAAATTTCAGATGCATCTAGCATTTAAGGAACACCTGTAAGACTGAGCTGTTATTCCATATGATTACATATTTCAGTCAAGTCACCATCAGCATCCCACCAATTTACCCTGGAGAAGTGAGAATAGACTATCAGTGCAAGGCTTTCATTCTTTTTATTTTTCTCTAAGACACAAAAGATTAGCTGCATGGGGTTTTCCTTCTGACTAGACCTACTCTTCATTAAATCATGATGATTAACATCCATAATGACTTTTAATCAGCAGCAATTTGCTGATATAGTCCCCAAATACCTGTTTTGTTAGTTCAGGTCAGAATGAAAACAAACTAAAGGATTATAATACTTTGTTGGGTTATCATTTCCGATTCTTTGCAAGCTGCAGGATTACTTCAACAGTTCTGCAATCTGTGAAGTTTTCCTCATTTAAGATCTTTAGAAGTTATTTATTGTTGCTTAATCAGATTTCTTTGCTTCATACTTTTAAGACTATAAATTTCCCAAGGCCTGTTGACCTGACAAGCTGATCCTACCAAACCTGCCTTTTTTCACTGCCTTTCCTGTTCACAGCATCACAAAGATCCAACCTTCTTTTCAAACATGGAAGCTTCTGCATCCTTATTTGCTCCATGTTATAAACACTTTCAGTTACAACTGACTTCCTTGGTTTTTTTTTTTTTTTTTTTTTTATGCTGCTTGAAGTGTTATTGCTATCCCATCTCTTTCAGATTAGTCTCAACTTTGTATGAGGAAAGATGATACGCTGGATGGTCAATAAAGCCTTCTTGGTATTTCTAAATCCATAGGGTTTGGGGATACCTCATGAGACTTCTATGTACACTTCTTTTCAGACAAAGAACTCCAGTAGGAACAACACCCCTGGTTTGTGCTCAACATAAACACAGTGAATTTAAAATCCAGTCCTAGGACTTAAGGAAAACATAACAGCTTCTCTCCCACCAAATCCACTCCATACACATTTTCATATCTGGTTGCCCTTAGGAACTAGGTTGTGTGGATTTTATCTAATTCATGTTAAGACTAGAAAGAGAAGGAGATATAATAGTTACTGGCATTGTAGTAGCATGAAGGTGTGGCTTCCCTTAAGCATAAACTGAACTAACAAACTGCTTTTGCCTATGGGCTGAAATATCCACCACTCACACCTTCTTGGTCAGCTGTTTGCCCTTACAGCTTACCTGCCTAGGCATTGGTGCTGCTCTGACTGCAAGCAAAGCTGATTTCACTCACTAGAGAGAAATAACCAAGCTATAAAACCAATTTTATTGAAATGGCAAGATTTCTGCCTGGTTATTAAACTGAACTGGCCTATCGAGTTTTCAGAAAACAGTAGAACTGTTAAAAGGAAGGGGAAGGAATGAAGTTTTTCCCTTTCAGTTCTGAAATGTTGTTAAAAAACGTCAGCTGTAACATGCAACTGCACCTTTAGCTGCTGATTGCAAAACTCAGAGCGGTAAGGAATCAAATTGTTCCTGAGGGAGACAGATAGGAAGGTAATCGCAGGCAAGTGTCTCTCATTTCCATCTCTCCTCTCCAAACATACCCCATCCGGTACTGCCCATCTGGGTCAGTATTCTCAGGAAACCAGTATTTTTCCTCCTTTCTCATCAAAGGATGTGGAGCAGCACTCAAAAACCATGCAGGAAAGGCCGCCTGTCAGCCCTAGCAAGACTGCAGGACAAGGAGACTATGGAAACCTCAACAAGAGCAACCCAACCAAGACACAATGAATAGGCAGGAGAGGAACATGTTTCAAGGCAAGGGAAAGGCAGAGGATGAGATTATTAGCTGTAACACATAGTCAGCAAGTCAAAGGTTTTTTTAAATGACCACATGCTTATTTTATCTGGGCATCCCTGCTGCTTGAACCTGCAAAAGAGTCGCTGTACTCTGTTTTTGGACTGCCACATCTACGTGCGTGCACATCTATGTATATACAGTAAGAGTTTCTGCAGAACCTGAAAAGTTACAATTTTCTTTCTGGAATGACTGTAAAGAATATTTTAATCTTTATTTATATGGTATTATTGACTCAAAATAATATAAACCCCACATTTTTAAGTGGGTGATCAAGATAAATGCTAACTTTGCAAGCTCCACATTAAGCCCTCAGTACATCAAGTCTTGATGTGTAGGGAAGAAAGTTCTCATAGTTTAGGATATTTTCTTTATAAACCCTTGAGGTGTTAATCCCTGTCCATTCCCATATCAAAGCTGTTTCAAGACATCTATAATTTGTAGCCATTGCTAACTGTTATGTATTGTCAGTACTAAGATAATGAGCAGTTTTTTACTCTAACACTGAAAGACACTATTGGAAATAGCACAGCCTGATGGGTAAAATATACTATGTTTAAGCACTGATGATCAAAAAAACTTGTGATTCTATATAATTATTGCAAGTGCTTTTTACACGAGTTGAATTTTGCATAGCTTAAACAAAAATCATTAATGAAACCCAAGAAGAAATAAAATTTACCTTTCTGATAGAAGAATTTTCGATAATAATATGCCCCAAGGTCTACATGTTCAACAATGTATCTTTTCACTCTGTCCAGGTGTAAAATCAGATTCTCCTTGGGAACTTCCAGAACTGCTACACCAGCATTGGTGCAATGAGAACTCAGAGTCGACTCAAACGAGGCACTTTCACATCCACTGAAGGAACCAGAATTAGATTTGGACAGGCTGATCTTCCTCTCCCCTTCCCCACCAATCTCATTACGGAAGTAAGGACAACTCATCACAAGTTCGTTGCTTTTATCATCTCCCTGGTCCATATTAAGACTTCCTTTTGAATTCAGGTCTTCGGTGCTGCCCATTGGAGAATTGAAACTTGCAGAATGGGACAAGGGTCCCGAAACGAGCGATGCTACAGCAGCAGCAGATGCCCCCGTGGTCGTGTTCCGCCTTTTAATAACATTATGCCTGTTGATTGCTGCTTCATTTAAATCAAATAAAATACTCTGTACATCATAATGAGCAAAACACTTTGGACAAGTCCAAGGCTTGACACTATCTTCTGACCTGTTATCTTCAAGATCTGAAGACTTCCCAAGCTCCCCTTCACCTTTGGCATTGCGCAGCTTACGAAAAATAGATGAGTCTCCAGTCTCTGATTTTGAGCGCCTCTTGAGTGGCTTCTCCCTCTCCTTAAAGAGTCTCAGGTTTTCCCTTTGAGTTATAGGTCCATCTATCACATCTAGAGAGAACCCTGAACCCTTGCTTCCACTGGCAATCAAGAGTTCACTGAGCTTACTTGTGGCTGGGCTTCTCTGATCAGACTTTTCGTCTTTATAGCCCTTCAGTAAGTCAAAAAAACTTTCCCCTGAAGTTCCCTGTTTATCTATGGAAGAAGTGCTGCCATACTCCCTGTGAAGAGATGGTCCAGATTTAAAAGTGGGTGAAATACATTCATCAAAACTATCCACATCAAGCTCACTTATGGTAATGTCGCTGTTGCTGCGCTGTCTTATTCTGCGAAGAGCTTTCCTTGGTGAACTGGGATAGCCATCAGGTGTAAGAAACCTGGAGTCTAGATTATCAGATTGTCTGGTCTTGTTTTTAAGTGTGCTCTGGATGCTCTTTAACATGACAGAATCGCTAGCATTCAGGTTAACGGAGCTTCCCTGACTCCCAGGACTGCTTTTAGAAGACATGCTGTCAAGGCAACTTGATGTTTCAATATCTTGACTAGATCTGCTTGCTTCCTTGATGTTCTCTTTCCTTGGGGGCCAATCAGCAATCCTTGCCCTGACCCCCATTTTAGGGACTCCAGGAGTAGAGGTAATGTGATGAGAACTCTCATTGCGAGGAGGTCCAACTGGTGCCATGACTGCAGATCCTAAGCTGCCATTCTGTGATCTAAATCGCCTCATGTAAAAGTCATCCGAGTGGACTTTTGAGGTGCCATCTGTTCCGACAGATACCCCAGTGGCAACAGCCCTTTCGGTCTGGGACCGTTTCAAGCTGGTCATGATCTTTCAGTATGTTTAACCTTAGTAAGTTCCAAGAGAAACCACAGTCATTTCTGCTTTTTAAATGCACTGTTCTCTTTTGGAGAATAGTCTCCAAAATATACAATGGTTGCATGAGATCTTAATCATGGACATTTAAAGACACAGTTAAATGCAGGATGTCCAGAAAATTCAGATACTTGGTAGGTTTTTATAAGCAACAATTCCCTTCAGCTTTTGCATTTTAAGCAGCAGCCATGCTTCAACACATTCAAATTGCTTTAACACCACTTGCAATCCAAAATGTCAAGAGTTGTAATCCAATCGCCTATGCTTCTTTTAAGCCTAGAAGAGAGAAAAAGGGAGATAAAGGCATTAATCATTTCACACATAACTTTTTTCATAGCTGAAATTATCACAGTAATTATGACACTGAATTAATATTTCTAATGACCATGCTTTTAAATCTCATTTATCACCTCAAAAATGCAGTTGCATCTCATGGCAATGAAGAGCTTTCTAGATATTGCTGTTTTGACTTCTGAATAAATAAGTTTTGCATCTGGATTCAACTCCAAAGCACAGCTTTTCCTTACAAACTGAGTAGTGACACTTTTTAGTTGGTTAATAGTTACTTTTACAAAGCACAAGTAGGGATCTAATTTCCCCAGCTGAAGTACACATAGAGCGTATGTTTCCTGCAGAAACTATAGCAAAGCCAGATCAAGGTTTCAAATTTTGTTTATAAACGCTTCAAAGAATTTACCATTTACAAGCCATACACCCTCGATTGCAGTTAGTTATTAACAATGCCTATTCAATTTTTCTATTAATGTAAATAACTATGATATGCTAACAAAAAAAAGGAAGGAAGCTTGTTAGCAAAAGGATTACAAAATGACAGTAGAGAGAATGGCTGTCAATAGCGTTTATTCTGTTTTGCACCACCTTATTTGCAGATTAGTTGGATAGCCCCCAAAACACCAACTCCCTGCTGCCCAGATTTCACATTACATATAAAGACTGAAGTGAAACAGAACACCATACTTCTAGAGTAACCTGATATGAAAAGTTCCCTTTATTTCCTGGGCTAACAAAACATTGTCTGCCACAGCAATTGTACAATCCAGCTTTATAAAGCTGTGGAAATTAAACGCTTTCCCATACCTCATCAGTACCAAAGTGATTACAAAGCAGTTAGTACACTACTGAAAAAAAAAAAAAAAAATCACCAAATACACCCTTGCTGGTAGAGGACAAAAGCATCAGATTGTCAAGATAAAATCTTGCATTGCTCTGTACATCCCTTAACACAGAGCAGTTAATAATTTTCAAAGGCTGAAACAATTACACAAAGTGTGGCCTTTATGTATTTGCCAAATGTGTGCAGAGATGCTGCTGAACCAGCACTGTGTTGACAATACCACATTGTCTACACATCAAGGCTTGCTGATGCTTCCAGGGAAACTGGTACTTTCTGCAGCTTCTTCTCAAAACGGTGGAGGATTTTCCTCCGTGCTAATTAAACATCAACCAGGGCCCTTTCTGCCTCCAAAGGCGGTATGTTTTAACTTCACTTGTCACTGACGGCACCTCCTTGAAATAGCTGCTATTTCTATACAGCTGAAGCCAGGAAGAACACTTAAAATGCAAGCTGACTGCATCACACAAGACCGGGGCAAGTGATTCAGGCTATTACTGTATTTGCACAGCTATTTACAGAGGCATAGTTACTTCCCTTCTAATTCTGCTACAATACCAGTGAAACAACAGTTGCTGCTACCTGTTTAATTAGAAGAGCTTTAGGAAGGCCACCTTCTCCTGCAGCTGGTGCAGAACTGCTGCCTTTCCAGCTGTAACCTTCTGTAAGTTTCAAACTCTTTCCATTCTCAGAACCAATCAGCTTGGTATAAACGAACTTGCGCACAAATCAGATCAAGGAAGGAAAAATGTGAACACTGAGTGCCATCCTAGAATATCCTGAGTTGGAAAGACCCATAAGGACCATTGAGTCCAACTTCTGTCTCCACACAGGGCCAGACAAGTCAGAGCAGGAACTGAGTGCAGCGTCCAGATGCTTCTTGACCTCAGTCCAGCTGGGTGCTGGGACCACTTCCCTGGGGAGCCTCTTCAAGTGCCCGACCCCCCTCTCAGGAAAAAAACTCCTGACATCCAATCCAACCCTCCCCGTCACAGCTTCATCCTGTTCCCTCAGGTTCTATCCCTGGTCCCCAGTGAGAGGAGAGCAGCACCTGCCCCTTCGCTGCCCCTCATCAGGAAGCCACAGACTGCAATGAGGTCTCCTCTCAGCCTCCTTTTCTCCAGGCTGAACACACCCAGGGACTTCAGCCTCTCCTTGTAAGACTCCCCCCTACAGACATCACATAACCTAATGTTCTGTCTATGGTTTTCAGTGGTGCCATAGTGAATATTGCTTATGCAATAAGCTGTACGAAATGGGAACATTGTGTAGTCCTTTCTAAAGGGCTACAGAAACTTGTTTGTATAGGGAGAATGGAAGGAAAACAGAAAACTGGTATGGACTTCAGGGACAAAAGGAATACAGGAATCTGAAGGAACAGTCCATCTGAGAGTGCCACAAAAGTAAAAGTGACCATAACTACACACTCCTCTTCAAGGCCTGCAACAAACACCAAGATCTCTGTCCCACACCATCATATCTCAAAGCAAAGTACCCATCTCCTCCCCCTCCAGCACTTACAGTCCTTATAGAAACAGATAACCTGCAAGTTTCTCATTAACTCCAGGGCAGAAGTTCACAGGGTTTCTCTAAAAGATTCCTAAGCCTTGTGTTAACTATGTGATTGTCACACTTATTTTTCTTTCTTCTTTCTGTTAAAAATTTTCTGGGACAACCACCATAAATAAAGGTATATAGCTATACAATCATATATTAACAAGCACACTGTGGGTTTAATGCTTCACCTGTTGTATATATAGTCTAGTCACCAGTTACACAACCACACAGGCTGTTTTCCAAAGGAAATAACTTTCTCTGTCCCTGACTCAGCATTAAGGATGCCTCACTCTGGGGACCAGCTGTTCCATATCCTGCAGGTTTTTCTAGCTGCCCTACTTCATCTGCTGTAGCAGCTGGAATCCAGGCAATAAATGATTATGGTAGGAATTGAGATCATACACTGAAAAACCAATTGATATCATACTCTGTCTGCAGCTGTATTAATATGAAATAAATCACCTAAGTCAAGCTTTCTGTAGATCGTAAATACACATCTGTTGTTTCCAAAGCCCTTCCTATCATAGTGTCCAATTTGAGACCTAACAGACTGATCTAAAAGATTTGATTAGCTCCAACCAAAATAAAGTATGTTACATTTAATAATGTGAAAACCTCCAATAGGATAGGTCCTGAGTAGCCAGGTCACTGGTTTTAATGGAAAGGGACAATCACCACAGTCTGCACTGCAACATTTTCTCATATTCATTAAGTGCAAAACATGACAGCACCAAAGACAAGAATGACTAGGTTGGTAAAGACCTTTAATATCGAGTCCAACCATCCCTGTCCTCTCCTAAACCATATCCCTGAGCACCTCATCTACCCATCTGTTAAATACACCCAGGGTTGGGGACTCAACCATCATCATGGTTGATGTAAGGAAACATCAGGTATCAATAAAGATATTGTGAACTGGAAAGCCTGAAGAAAGTTAAATATTTAAGTAGCAGAATTGCAAACACAAAATACATACTATTTTAAGATTAGGTCTAAATAGAAAATAGACAGTATGGTACCTACTTCTGAAGACAACAACAGTGAAGAATACCTATTCCTATTTTGTTACTACTTCAATACAGAAAAAAATTCAAGGTAGAGCTATGAATATCGATAAGAACAGACTACGTCAAGAACAAACTTGCATAGCAAGGGCACATATATTTCTCCAGTTCATTGAAACTATCAAGGCAGCAAAGTACAGATGAACTCCTACATATAAACAGCCATAAATGAAAACCACATGCAAAAACTTCTAAGAGGCACATTTACATTTAGTACTGATTATATAAATTAAAAACCAGTTAAGAGATCAAGTTTGGTAAACTGATGATCTGGTTATGAGATTGCATGAAATATCTAGTACAGCAAGCCAAGGATTTGTTCAAAATGGATCTCAAATCCTTAGGACAAAGTTGGGGTTTTTTGTTGTTTGTTTGTTGTTTTACCAGAGTACTTTGCATCTTCCCTTTTCCATTTATACATTTTTCATCAGTTTGGTCTCTCCTCCAAAATACATGTTCCAATCACAAAGCAAAGAAACCTTCTGACCAAACTAAAAGGTCCTTGTAGATGAATCCCAAGACAGTTCTGCAGTTCTACAACATTCTCAAAAGGCAGGTGAGTCAACAGATCTTGATTATTCCTTATGGCTATAGTTAGCCACCAAGAAAACAAAGATGATCAGATTACCAGCCTAAGACTTTGTCCAGAGATTTTCAGATTACAAAGAAGCAAATATAAAAAATGCATCTCTCAAATCAGCTCAGGCTAGTAAAAAAAACCATGAACACCTACAGCATACCAATAGTGTCTACCTTGGATGCAGGTAGCCAAATCGTTCAATATCTACCTGTTCAAATGAATGGAAAGGAGATCAAGACTGGCACATGAATTTACAGACCTTCAATTACAGTTCTTCCTAGATTTAATTTGTGTGGTACTGCGCTGTTTTTCCTTACAAAGTAGTGGCTTTACCCACAACCAGGTCTTACTTGAAGAGGTTTAATAATTACTGTGTTATCTGCTGGGAACATGCTGACATTTCAGACTGCAGGATCATGGATACTAATGATGCTAAACACTCTGATGTTGAGACAGATTGATTTGGAGGCACCAAATTATTTACAATTCATAATATTCCAGAGCAAAGACTTCATATTTCACTGTCAGCCCTCATTTAAAAGTGTCTATTTATAATTATAAATTTGGAAACGGGGGAATCCGTTTTCAAACTCTATACAAAGTCTCACTTTTGCCAAGCCCCCATAAGCCCCTTTCTCTCCTCCCCCAGTCGAAACAATACTACATATTAAATATATATATATATATGCGTGTCTATATATATTTTTCAGTATTTCTTGAAATATAGCCAGCCAGGAAACTCAGTACAAAACACACATATTGCATACAGTAACCCTTGATAACTTTTTACTGGGATGGGAACTGACACCACCATAAAACCTGAAAATAAGCAGCTCCTCTGAAACCAAAATAGTAAATGAGAACAACGAAAATGTTTTATATAAAAAAGCTCCAACTATTTGTGTCACAAATCCTTACTTGAATTATATCACAGATCAAATCCAAGGGGGGAACGTTCATTTATCAGCCAATTAAGTTCTATGTACAAAATAACATGTAATTTCATAAAATGAATTCCTCAGAGGAGAAAAATTCAATTCATTCTTTAGAAATACTTGGCTTTATGCTGTTACCTATTATTAACTTTATCCTTTTCTTCCCAGGATTACTTTCATCATTATAACTGAAGGAAAGTTAAAAGGTACATCTATCATAGGAAGGTTTTATCAACTGAAAGGTTATTTGAAGAATGGTGCTGGGTATTTTACTAGCTTATCAGTATTATTTTTGTCACACTCGAGAGGAATTGCTGGGTTTGTGTAACTGAATTTTTGAAAACTGCCACCCCTGCCAAGATGAAAAGTAGATTCCCTGTGACTTGTCTTTCTCCTCCCCACTTTATGTTACCTACAAAGTCTGCCAGTCATCTGCATGTCAGCAAGGCTCTGCCTTTTCCTCTGAGTGTTTCCCTTGCTTCCTAACCCTTGGAAGGGAATCTTTGCTCCAAGGAAAGAGAGTTCCATCTGTAGCCATATACACCAACACCTGCACTGATCTGCTCAGATTTAAGAGAGTTTTATTTTTAACACTGCTGCCTGAAGTAGCTCACACTAAGCTATACAAGCTAAGGCAACGTAAAACTGATTTTAAGATATAATAATAATTAATGTGAATTACTACCATCAATTCCTGTGCTCTTGCAACATGCCTTTCTACAGGCACACACAAGTTGGCTCTGCCACATGGTGAATCAACTGGAGGGGGTGCAATCCCTACCGAAGGGTGCCTAAGTTGAGCTTCAGTGCTGCGGCACTCAGCACTTGCTTGTTGGGTTTTGAGCCCTGGCAGCCATCTGTTGGCTCAGAGCACGCTGCACCAGCTGCCCTCCCTGTGCAGAAGACCATGAAGTCCCACTCAATCATACTGGCTGGCAGTCAGTGGCAAAATGTTCGTGCCATAACAGGATGTTAAATGAAGCATAATAAAAGCCGTCAAATTGAGACGTATGTAGGAGCGCAGGGATGGCAATCCCCTACCTGTGCATTTCAGCACACTGTGCTCCGTTATGATCTCCTGTTCATTAAGTCTCCATGTAAACACTAGAATACTTCCAGACAGAATTACGCCCACTTTTTTTTTTCCATCAATTTTATGACCGTTAATCACAATAAGGCTATCATAGTACTCACACATACAAGTAACTGCTGCTGAAGCAAACCCTTTAAAGCTTTTAACTGAGACAGAGGGAGAGAGAAGCAGCACTGCACCTGGTCATTCCCTCTTCAACACTCATGTTCCATTTTAGTACCACTGTTCCTCATTTACTTAATTAAACACAGAATCCATGTCCTGGAAGCTAACTACAGGATCTGAAAAGAAGATGCCGACAACTCTTACTGTATGCTCCACTGTACTCTATTCTTGGAATGAGATTGTTAACAGCAATAGTTTATTTCCAAAAGCAGTGCTTGCGCTCTTGGAAGCGACTCTTAGCCAGTGCCAAAGCATAAACACAAAGTATTCCAACTCCCAGATACCATCCCTCAAAAAATAAAGTTTTAGCAACTTCCAGGAGAGTTGAGCTTGTACCTCCCCACACACCCCTTTTTCCAAGTCAGGTTTCCCTGAGTTTCTCTTCCAGTTTTCTACCTGCTGAGTTATCACATCCCTGGGTAATGGCTCCAGAGCAAGCAGGCTGCTCTCCCTGGTGTGTGGACTCTTGTGAAGTTACTTATCTGCAAAGTGCTCAAGTTAATCAATGCCTAACGTCTGATGCTGCAAGACTGACCTATTAACAGCCACAAACCAGTTTGGGGTAGCTGCCATATGTTATGGTAAGTACCACAGATGCGCTTTCCTGAGGTTTTGTGTCCTTGCTCATACTTTCACAGCAGAAACGCTTGTACATCATCATCCTCCTCCTCCAGTCTGGCCACAACCTGGTTTCCGGCACAACGCATGTACCAGATAGCACAAAGACAGAACTCAGGCTGTGGTCTCTGTGCTGCAGTCAGGTACATTTCTGCTGGCCACACGTGGCGTGCTAGCGCCAGCTGTCACCATCACACGTCTCATAACGTCCCACAAATGTCAGTTAATCAAAAGGACTCAGTTTTGAAGAAGAGGAAAGAGGGTGCTTAGCCTACCTCTGAATTTCCAGTGGTTTCTAAGTAGTTTGGAGTGCAACTCAAAGTTAATTATTTCTACGACAGGTGTTTGACTGTGGGACTAATTTGATAATACAATTATTAAAAAAAAACCAAACTCAAACCCCATTGTCTTCCCTAGTGTTTAAAATATTTTCCCCAACACTGTTTTATTCCTTGCTCTACTACTGCAGTTGCTTCCCAAAACTCATGGCCTGGCAAAAGAATTGCAGGGAGCTGTTCTGCCATCATCATGGAAGTCATGCAGCCCCCAAGACTCCAGTGCACCACTTCCCCACAGGTTGACTGGTCACATGTAGTCATGTGTATAAGAAGAAACAAAAGCAGCTTTTCAGAAGTTAAATTTTGCCAAGGATTAGCAGGTTTTATTCCCAGCAACCCTCTATTAACTAGCTAGAGAGCATTTCATATTGACATGTATTTCTCAACACTGCACCTTCTTTAAAGGTACTGCTGCTATGCTAAAGAGAATTAGGAGCAGGGAGATCATTACTAGACACCTGCATGAGGTGTTCCCGATTCCTGCATCACCAACACCCCTTCACCCATGTCCCAGGCCTCCTCACCAGCCAGTGAGGCTCTACTCGCCCAAGGGAATACAGCATCTGAGCATAGGCATCTGAGCATCTCATCAAGCAATCAATCATTTCTTCAGGATTCCAAAGAACTACTAATAATTGCTCTATTAATTTGCTTGTTCATCTACTGACCTGAAAAAAAACAGATGAGAGAGATTTTTCTCCCTCTCTGCTCTGTTGAGAACCCAACCTGGAGTACCGTGGACAACTCTGAAGCCCTCAGCACAAGAAAGGTATGGAATTCTTGGAGCAGATACAGAGGAGGGCCACAAGAATGATCAGAGGGCTAGAGCACCTCTCCTCCAAAGACAGGCTAAGACAGTTGTACTTTTTCAGCCTGTAGAAGAGAAGGCTCCAAGGACACCTCACAGCCCCTTCCATTACCTGAAGGGACCTACAGGGAAGTTGGGAAGTACTGTTTATAGGGCATGGAGTAATAGGATTATGGGTGATGGTTTTAAACTAGAGCAGGGCAGGTTTAGATGGACATTAGGAAGAAGTTCTTCACTCTGAGGGTGGTGAGATGCTGGAACAGGCTGCCCAGAGAGGTGGGAGACCCATCTGTGGAGACATTCAAGGTCAGGCTTAATGGTACTGTGAGCAACCTGATCTAGTGAAGACGTCCCTGCTCACCGCAGAGGGGTTGGACCAGATGGCTTTTAAAGGTCCCTTCCAACCTAACACATTCTGTGATCCTATGAAAATACAAGTAGATTGTTACTTTAGTTTGTTCCCGTGTATCTGAAAATAACTAAAAGGCAACTGAAAGTTACACAGATAAAATAAAGCACTATGTTTGTAAAGTGAAAATCATGTTCAAGCTATTACTGAACCACAATATTTTGGAAGTACACATCTAAAAAATGTTCCCCCATATAATGTATTAAAATACATCCATTTTTCTATCTAAACAATACTCTTAAGACAGCACACACCAAGTTCTTTTCGCCTAAAAAGGTGTTTTGCTTTGATGTGTAGGTATATATACCAAGTATATTTTTGTATACATATATCTACATATATTTACACACAAGATGTTAACAACTGTCTCAAAAACAAGTCAGAGAATACTCTAGGCAGACATAAAAATATAACATAAGTACACACTGTAATTAATCCTGATGTCATTTAAAAAATAGCTCCCAAAACTACTTATGGTTTACACACTTAATGAATTATCTGCAATGACTACTGTTACATGAAGTAAAGGAAATATATTTAAACCTAACATTGACTTTTTGTCCTATGTTTCTACAGAACATTGTTAATTACGTAAGCTAGTAACCTGGGAAAGGCTCCACAGCAGAGGTGTATTACATATCCACAATATTCCAACTGGTCAAGTAAGGACAGAATAAAAATAACGACACTGAAAATCACAGTCTGGTCTGTGAAGTCATACAAGAGCTGCAGACAGTAAGAGAGATCATTTTAGGAGTTCACGTGCTCAGATAAGGAAGCAAGTAATCCTCAAGTTATCCTTGCAACAAGTACAGCAGCTTCTGTTTCAAAGGACTGCCACATACAGTCAAGTGTGCAACACCCAGAGAGGAAGAAAGTCCATTAAATACCCTAAAGGAAGACACAGGCTTGTAAGCAAAAAAATTAATTTTTTTTTTTTTTAAATGACTGAGACAACTGGAACATTCAAATTCAAATGCACTCATGTGAAACCTCCACTGTCTTCCATTATAAATCCTTTGGAGAAAGAAGTGGAAACTCACTAATATCTTTTAAACAATATGGCAATTTACTTCTTCTAAAGTAGCGTTTCTTTTAAATGACAAGTTTTCTACCGCTATACTTTTGAGCCCTGAAATACTACTGGTATATCAGGTATATTTTGAGCTACTGGTATATCAGGGTAGAGAACTTGATTTAGAATAGTACTATTAAAAACAAAAAAAAAAAAAAAACCAACCCAACTCAAAAAGCAACAAAGCAAAGAAAGAAAATCCCCTTGGTAATAAAACTGGGTTAAGTTATAACTGTGGTGTTCTTTAGATACTGATCTTAAAAGATAAACCCAAAAATTATTAACTCATTTTCTATGAAAGCAAGAATAATTTCCATTAACTCTTTCTGTTCATTTAATTTTTCTTTGACCATCAGCTTCATACTTTGCCTACAATTCAAACTCACAGCCACGTAATTCCACTTACAAGCCAGACCCCGATATCCTTAAACTGGAAAAGATGAAATATGCTTCAAAGTTACTTACATATTAAATTGCAAAAGTTTCTAAATCACTACTGCTCGCAAACATCTAAGACCAACACTTTACTGGTATATGCTGAATTTCCCCTATATAGTCTACCTGAAACCAGGGGGTAACTAAGCACTCGATTCAATCCCCTTTCTGGAACCGTGTTTTGTGTTTTCTGAAGTCTACTTTATGCATGCACACAAATATAAACTGTAACCAGATGAAATAACATTTCTCTTCAGACAAATTGTTCATGGAGAAGGCATGACAACCGATTTAGTACGTCACTACACAGTCTTTGCATAGTGCCAATGGCAGCTCCTCAGTCCTCTAATGTAATGGGTATTCCTACATTACAAAGGTTGCGATCTTTGCCAAAGAAATACAGTTATTCATTTATTATGTTTGGTTTCATTCAGAGCTAAGCATGGGGATCATCCCACGGACCAAGAAAGGAAAACCGTCTCAGGTTACCACTTGACACACATGTTGTCTGTATCTAAATGAGGTCCACAAATCCACCAGGAAAAAAATAAACCAAAAACACTCTAACAAAGCTTTTAGGCTTCTAGGTCTTATATAACTTAAGCAAGCATGACATCAGAGATCCCTGGGGATAATCCACTTTGCTACTTTTGAGAAAACACATATAAAGAGCTTTTTGTCCTTTGACTACCATGTGCATTACGCATTTATTTTCTAAAATACCATCTTTATGGCTATAAAGGAATAAACAGCTCAACCTCCGCACAGGACTCTATATAGCTTTCTTCGATATTTTTCCTGCAGATTGTTCCAACATCATTTAAAATTAAGACAAAAAGAAACACTTGGTTTTAGGCAAGCATTCACCAATTTTTTTTAGGTATGAAAATCTATCAGAAAAATATGGATGTGATCTCTAAAATTAATTTCTGAGCATTGGGCATCTGGTGATAAAGATGAATGTGTTATATCTGTTAATGATAGCACTTTAAAAACTGAAAAGGACATCTGAAGCTTTCAATGTGAAATCCAAAAGACTGATCTATAAACTAGTACACAGCTCTCAAAACATAGCATGGAACACAGTACAACTACACAAGTGATGTACTCTGCTAAATGAATTAATATTCCAATGGCACCCTTTCTGCACATGGGAAAGTACACAAGACCACAAGACAAAAGCCACACTGGCTGTACATAAATTATTATTCTACATTGAAAGCTTTTCAAGACCTAATAAGGGTGAATAAAACAATGTGGGAAGAGAATAAAGAAGATTTACCTGCCAAAATATGTGGTTACTCAGCAGAAACCTGCATGCTGCATTATTGCAACATTTATGGTTAAGAAAATAAAGCAGCTAGGTATAAATAATTTGGTTGATTCATCCTGCGAGAACAGAGCTATCAGTGGGTGTTCAGATTGGATTTCAGAAGACTTAGACTAAGAACTCTACATGTGGAAAAGCAAGAAAGGATTTTTCATTGTAAAGAAATTCTCTGTCTTGTGTAGGTATCTCAGCAGTGCCCAACAGACAGATGGCACCGACTGGTTTAACGGCATAGGTATGTTACATTCTACAGATATTACACACAATATTTAACCAACTTTAAACATCCAAATAGGCAGTCCTTAAATTTTAAAGATAGCTAGAGAAGTCACCAGCTGAAGGCATGGGGTCATCTCATTTGTTGTCAGGGTCTACAGGGATGTGACAAGGAAGGTTAAAGCCCACCTGGAAATGAAGCTGGCAAAGAACATAAAGGACAGCAAGAAGGTTTTTTTAAGTATGTGAACCTGCTGCATGACAGGAGTGTCCTAGTAATGGCTGATGCTGAGAAGGTGGAGATACTGAATGCCTTTGCTTCAGTCTTCACTTCAATGACCTCCTCTTGGGTCTCCTGGACCCTGGAAAGAACAAAGATAGTTTCAGAAATGGAGAACTTCCCTCTGTTCAAGGAGGAGGTGTTCAGGGAGCATCTAGGTGGGATCAGTGTGCACAAATCCACAGGCCCTGATGGGATGCATCCATGTGTGCTAAGGGAGTTGGTGGAGGTGATTGCTGAGCTGCTCTCTATCATCTCTGACTGGTCTTGGAGATGAGGAGAGGTGCCTGAGGTTAGCCAATGTCACTCAAAAAAGTCTTCAAGAATGTCTTCAAAAAAGGCAAGAAGGAGGACCAAGGTAATTACAGGCTGTCCAGTCTCACCTCTGTCCCTGGAAAGGTGATGGAACAGCTTGTTCTGGATGCCACCTCCAAGCAAATGGAAGAAAAGAGGGCTATGAGGAGTAGTCAGCCATGAGCCAGCAGAGTGCCCTGATGAGCCAAGAAGGCCAATGGGATCCTGGGGTGCATCAAAAGGAGCATGGCCAGCAGGTCAAAGGAGGTGATCCTCCCCCTCAACTCCGCCCTGGTCAGGCCTCACCTGGAGTCCTGTGTCCAGTTCTGAGCTCCCAGTACAAAAAAAGAGAGATGTCCTGGAGAGAGTCCAGTGGACATCACAAAGAAGTTGAAGGGCCTGGAGCATCTCCCCTATGAGGAAAGGCTGAGTGAGCTGGGGCTGTTCAGCCTGGAGAAGACTGAGAGGGGAATCTTATCAATGTTTACAAATACCTGAAGTATGGGAGGGAGACAAAGAGAGATGGCCAACTTCTTTTCAGTGGACTGTGGGGACCTGTGCAAGCTGCTCTAGGGAATCTGCTTTGGCAGAGGGGTTGGACTAGATGATCTCTGGAGGCCCCTTCCAACCCCTATAATTCTGTGAACCTCCACAAAAGAAAGACATTACCTACCTGGTGCCATACTTCAGCTCTTTAAGGAGCAATGATGAAAATCTGTGTAAAACCCATTGTGTGAAGTAGCCAACACTGAACTATAATACCAGGGAGAAGCAACATAAGCAATTCTGGTCACGAATCCAGACAGTCAAGCTGGCGAAGCAAGATAGAAACTGAAAAGAGCAAGCAAGGTGGCACTGACACCTAAAAAACACACTTTGCAATTTAAATAAGAATCGATCTATTACAAGCACACATATGCCAGCAGTACTGGCACTTCATCCAGACATCTTTAAACATAAGAGGCAAATTTAGATAGATGGTTGGATGTTGCTAGCTTCCTCAAAGCGCAAGTAAACTTGTGTGGGTCTGACCTGCCCACGTGTCTGTGCAGGTACACCTCCGGTTTGACAACACTATATGCGTCCCACCAACTGCCCTGCCAGGCCAAGACCCGTGAATTTACTCTTTAAAAGATTTGCTATCTTTTCTGTAAGTTGAGCTACAATATGTTCCAGAAGCAAGAAGAATAAACCTAGCTCTTTCTAACTGAAACCCAAACATAGTCCAGTTATGTACTTGAGGTTTTTGCATTAAAAACTAAGGAAGTATAATGCAAAAGCCTTTCTGCCTTATGTGTGGTTCCCCCCACCCCCCCTTGTAGTCAGTAAAAGGAAATATCTACATCTGTTCCTGGTTTACATGCATGCAAAACATTTTATAAAATAAAAACAGATTTGAAATCATTTAGATTCCAATACTAAACCTTCAAAAGCAAATTACCTACGGAAAGTACATGTGTGGGTGTATTCCTGTTTCACTGCATCAACAGCCTTAATCAGCCTTGCATACTATTTCTGATTATGGTTCATTACATAAAAATCACATTGATAACAGTTCTGCAAGACTGTTTCTTAACCCCTGAAAGATAAAAGAGAAACACCATTCTTGCACCAGTCTTTACCCCTGAAGTGTGCAAATAGCAGGGGACATAAACACACACGACAACCTTCCCCAGCCATGAACGACTTCCTAAAAGTCTCAACAGCCAAGTTCAAGCCAAATGAATCTCACTGAACCATCATCCATGGGTATAAAAGCTGCAGTTCATCCTGGCATCAAGAATGGCGATGCCTGCAGAATCCTCCATATTGCACCTCCAAAAGCTACCCCCAGGTCCTTGCAGAGCCTCTGCATAAAGCAGACTCCAAGGGCTAACACACCTCCCTGCAGCTCCATCAGAGCTGAAACGATTCCTGCTGCACCAGCCGGAGCCACATCTTTTCCTCACAAGCTGAAGGCCCTGCCAGGATTTCTCAGGAGTTTTTAGTAACACAGTACTTGGGAGCCAAAGACACCTTCTTCAGTTCACCGTGCTGTGTCTTCTTAAGCACCTTCTTGGTTTTTATACCTTCTTCTATTGCTTTAAATGTTATTACTTTTGAATTTTATCAATACCACAAATTACCTGTTAGGCAGATCAATACCTGAAAACTACTTGAAAATGTCAGCAATTGTGAGGCAGAGCAAACAATTTCTTGGTAGGATTCCTGATCACAAGGGTATTGTATCTGTGCTTCACAACCGGACCGTTACATTTCACTACAGATCAGGCCTTGATTTCCCCCCTACCAGAATAAATGATTTGACACCTCCTTTGCTCAGTGATATCATCATAACAGCTCAGCTTTCTCTACTGGAACACAGAGTTTTTCTGGGAACAACCTTTAAGAAAAATTCTTTCACTACTCCAGTAGCCGATTCAATGTGATGTTAGCACTGCTAAGGTCTTTGTCGTAGTAAAGAACCATGTCCCCTTGGTTACAACAGCAGCAGCATAGGGTCTACTTTGATGATGATCCTTCAGCATAACTCACCCCCAAAACCAGGGGGATGAATGCAGGTGAACACTGTGGTGTCACACTTAAATCGGTGCTTTGCGAGCGCAGAGAGACCACCAGCAGACTTGTAAAGCTTTTAAACACGTAAAAGGTCCATTGTGTTACCATTATTTCAGTAGCACACTAAGAGGTTTCATGCCCCAGCTTTCAAGCTAAAGCAGAAACATGAACACGAGATGTGTGTCTCAAGACGAGACCAAACAAAGGCCAGTGGGGGCAATTCCTAGATTTCCACAGCCCTGGTGAGAAAGGAAATTTCCAGCAAAGAACCCAAGCAGATGGGGAACCTGGAGCTCTCAAAACATAATTTATCCTCTCACTTAAGGAGATCCTTTTGGATACCTACATAAATTTAAGTTTCTAGGATTTTTCACAAAGGTGACAGTGTAACTAAGCTGGCTTACGTGCATGTATGTGTTTGGGGGAGGTTTGAGGGTGGAGGCTCAGTTTGGGTTGTAGCCCTCATCAAACCTTCCCTAATCCTCAAACCTACTTTGATCACAGCAATCAGATTACAGCAGGCAAATCTATTTGGAGTAGGTCACAGGCAGCAAAGATCTGTCACACCTAAAAACTGTATGGCTGGTTCTACGGATACATTTTTCCTTTTGCTACTCTGCCCTTCATACCTATCATCCAGCCCTCATTCACTGGATTCAGTATGTCTCTGAGTAGTGAGAGATGGCTCAGTGAGCAGGGACTCTTAGTCACAGAAGTACTTTTCGATCCATTTCTGCTCACCCATACTTCAACACAGACTTCCCAGACCTTCTGCTGAGGATAAGCAACCACTCTTAACTGTGAACTTCAAACAAGTAAACTGCCAGAACGAAAATTAGACACATGAAGTTTCTAATACACTCGAGCAGTTCACTACGTCAGAAGAGAGAGTAAAGCTCTTAATACAATGAAAAAATAAAATTATGGGAAGGCAGAAATTCTGCAGTGGAGCAAAACAGATTTGGAAGTCTTTGGACTTCTTCACAAACATAATTAAGCGTCTGTTTGCAAACTGCTGCTATAAAAATATCATTAGAGGTTTTTTGGGGTTTTATTTTTCACAGCCAGACAAGATGTTTCAAATTCATTTTAATCTTTGTCAAAGACGCAACAACTACTCAGGGCAATTCACCCTGTTGTATCTGGTTCATAAGCTAAGAGTCAAAAGGCATCCTTTTTTAGATGCTAACAGGAATGACAAGTAGCTTAAGAAAAGTTTGTAGTCCTGAGATGATTTGACTGTTTACACGTAATTCATATTCCTTCATACTGCAAAGACAAGATCCATCAAGGAAGCAACTGAAAATATTACCACTTCAGAATGTAATAAAACACAGGGTAAGATTTCTCACAAAACATTCACATTCTTGACTGATTTAAAATTGTTGCAAGCCTTATCATGAAACATAAAAATAAACACAATGATTCATTTTGCCAAAATTAGTAAATAAATTCTTTGAAGGAATCATCCAATATGATTCTATAGCTGTTTCATATGTGACCAATTTCCTAAATCCTCCAGTAAGACATCTTGCTAGACAGAACAAGGGACCATCAGAAGATGAAAAGGGAAGTCCTTGTGAAGGACTAAATGAGTAAGGACAGGATAGGATTTTCACATGATCACTTCCACAAAGGAGAGAGGTTAGCAAAGCTTCCTCCATGGGGAACACGCAATTCAACACTGTTGTGTATGATTTGGAAAAGACATCAAAGTCTGGTCATTTATTTGAGCTGGTAACAACAGACTGAACAGTGAGGAGACACAAGAGCTGGAATGCAGAGTTATCTCTTGATGACTGAATTGCATCCATCACTTTATTACTTCTTCCATGTCTACAAATACTCATAGGAGAAAAGACACACTCCCTAACTATACATACGGAGTGCGAACTCCTAAATCAACCTTTTGTGACTTTAAAAAAAATTTGCAGATACTGCAGACATATCTCTAGAAACATTAATTCAGTGCTCCTGGGCAGCAAAAAGCAAAGAGAACCTTAGAAATTCTGAAAGGAAAGGGGCATGGGGAGTTACGTGCTAGGAGGTCATCGTCTGCCTACTGAAATATTACAAGCAGTTCGGTTACCCTAGAAACAGAGAATTTCTATACAGCAACCAAGTTCACATAATTCAACTATGAATCTCGTAACCATGATTTAGGGATCCCAAAACTTAAGAGAACTGAAAAAAGGTCGGATGAATTCATGTAAGAAAAATCTTATCAAGGGCTTCAAGTGCAAATAGTTGAACACAGGCTGATGAAATTCTTCAGTCAGACTTCTAGAAACTAGGAAAACAAACACAAGATGTATAGCTGTTTGCTTGCTCCCCCCTCCCCCTTCTCTTCCATACAAGGAGATACAGCAGTTGCCTGATTCAAAAAAGCTATTTTTAGGCTCTTGTCTACGATTTATTATCGAGCTTAAGCCACTTTCTTATATTAATAAAGAAAATAGATGCTATTTATATTACCATGTCATATGAAAAGCAGGGGTAGTTACCCTTGCATTGGCTGTAAGTTTTAATTAAATCCAAGAATGGTTGGGTTGGGACCTCGAAGATCATCTAGTTCCAACCCCTCTGTCATGTCCAGAGGCACTCTCCACCAGACCAGGTTGTCCACAGCCCCTTCCAACCTTGAACACTTCCAGAGAGGAAGCAGCCGCAGCTTCTATGGGCAACCTTGTGACAGGGCTGCACCACCCTCACAGTAAAAATACTTCTTCCTTCTATCTAATGTAAACCTACTCTCCTGTAGCTTAAGGCCATTACTCTGTGCGCTATCACTACACTCCCTAATAAAGAGTCCCTCTGTAGATCTCTGTAGCCCCTTCAGGTACTGCAAGGTTGCCATACGGTATCCCCAGAGCCTTCTCTTCTCTAGGCTGAATCATCCCAAATCTCTCAGCCAGCCCTCACCTTATGGAAGAAGCTTCCAAAATTGCTCTCAATCCATTCTCTGCTGAGCCTGAGGTGCTTGGGATTGGCCTGACCCATGTGCAGCACCTTTCACTTGGCTTGGCTGAACTTCATGAGATTTGCATGGGCCCACCTGTCCAGTCTGTCAAGGTCTCTCTAGAAGTCATCCGAAGGGATGCTGGCTGCACCACATAGCTTGGTGTCATCGGTAAACTTGCTGAGGGTGCACTCATTCCCACTGTGTGCCTGACATATTTAACACAGCCAGTCCCAGTATCAACCCCACCTAAGCAATGCCATTTGTCACTGGTCTCCACTTGGGACACTGTCACTGATCAAAACTCTTCGAGTGAAACAACCCAGCCAACTCCTTATCCATCTGTCAAGTCCATGTCTCTCCAATTTAGAGAGAAGGATGTTATGTGGGGCAGATTTAATTCTATTAGAGCTTTAACTTTCCTTTCAAGTTTGCCCAGGAGCAGTTTTTTCATCCATGCAGTCCTGGAATTTCTGCCTGACTACTCTGTTGGGATGCATCACTCCTGGAACCTGAAGGAGATGAGCTTTGAATACTAACAGGCTTTCTTGGTCCTTTTCATGCATACTTCTGTCTTGCAAATTTATCTCCCCAAAATCAACATGTTACTCCAGTGAAATGGCTTTAAAAAAGGGTTTATTAGGTCAGACCAGCCAATAAACTGAAGGAAGAAAGTATAATAAAAACCTTCTCAAGATAAGGAAGGTATTAGGAAAGGATACCAACAGCAGGCTTTGTTAGGTATAGAATAATGCAGATTCTGGAAAGTAAATTCTGAAGCTGCCTTCAAAAATACTCATTTAAGACCTATTGCTCAGATATCACCTGTTCACAAGATGTCTGCCAAACCACAAAAAACCCCCAATCATTTTCATGTTTTGGCAATTTGCAAATGTATACAATTACAGTAAGAGGACTATAACTTAACAGGGTCTTTTAAAAAACTAGTTTGAGGAGTTTTCTTATCTCAGTAACCGCTCTAACAAAAACATCCTGCCCAGAAAACCTTGTCTTTACTGAGTCTAAAACATCAGCATCTAAGCCAGGGTCTCCTCTGAATTGTTTCCTAAAGGAGACTTTGGATCTCTCCTCACTGATTATACACAAAGTTCAAAACACCACACTCCCTGGGCTAACATGACCCAGTGTGAGTAGCACCCTCCACCCACTGCTCCCAAACACAAGAACTTTTTGCAAAGCCAGTAATGGAAGATGTAAATCAAAACCGGAGTGTAAAGATACAAGACTTTAACAGTCTGAGGGGGATCTGGTTAATAGAATATAAACAGAGAACAAAAAGGATGTGCCTAGGGAAGACAGAAACATAATAGCTTTTTTCTTTTAAATTTTTTTTTTTTACCCCATTTGTTCATTTATCACAGCTAATAGTGAAGCTACTATAAAGACTCCTTTAAAATGGCAAGGAAAGCTTTGATCACAAGGTTAAAAGTGCATTATGTACCAAGCTACATCAACAGTACTTATTTTGAATAGAAAAACCTTCGCACACTAGATGTTAGAGCCATGCACTGCTACTGTCTCACAGTAATGTACACCTGATTTTTTTTTTTTAAATCAGTCTGTGATGTTGACATGTTACACATGAACTGTGAAAACAGTGCACTGAAAACAGGCTGATCCTGCCATTTTCAAAACGCGTTGTTTTAGAATTGATAACCTAACTTCCCATACACCGACCCCCACTATTTCACATCATTTCAAGGAGAAAAGTCCTCAGTTCTAAGCACAGAATGAGAAAATATTTTAGGGAAAGTGTTGTGGAACACAACAAAGGATCACAGTGCAGTGACAGGAAAACTCAGAAGACAAGCAGGATACAAAGCACATGAAAAGAAACTGGGATGCTGCGTTAGTGCCAATGCACGTGAAAGCAGAGAGAGTGGATCTCCTTCTACTGCTCCTGAACACAATCACTGTGAGATTACAGCATCTGGGAATCACAGAACATCCTTTTGAATCTATGTAGTCATCTCAGTCACACGACACTAAAATTTACCAGTTCATTACACTTCATAGACTGAACGTAATGATTATTGCTCCTGTGGGAATAGAGTTTTATTGAGCTTGGTTGCATCTGAAATCTTTGTGACAGCTACTCATGTTCCTAGTATAGATTTAAAAAAAAAATAATCAAGAGATATAAAAGAATATTTTACCTCAGTTCTTGCTTAGTACTTCATTTTCATCTGAATTATGTACTCAGTTAAGGAAAGGCTATTTGGATTAATCCTATTTTATTTTTTAATTTGTAGAAGGGATCAAATTAACTCTAAGAATGATTGCTTAAAGTACTATAATTCAAGAGTTTCCATCATTTGGCCACTATTTTCATTTTTATACGCTTTCTGCTGTGAGACATGAACCCACAGCGCTAGCAATACCTGCAGAACCCAGACCTACCTCACACGTGTCCTCAGGCAAGTGCTCACTACTCTCAAGATATATCCAAGGCAAAAAACATAAGCATCATGAACACAGAGCAGAAACCTAAAACTGAACTTTATAAAGACAGAAGGCAACTCACAGCACAGAGATTAAATTAAAGTTTGAGAAACAGAAACAATGATGAGAACTAATTGTGAAGGAGTGTGAGTACAGCCAGGAAGATTAGTTTCCAGATTTCAAATCTAGCATCAAAAGTAAAGTTCCTGAAGAGTAAACTGTTTAAAGTATTAACAAGAAAAACATTTATATTATAAGGAATGATTTATCAGCACAGCAGCTAAAAAGGATGTACTTAAAGACCACAATAATGCATCTTTATCATAGGAATTCTCATATAGACAGTCTAAAAATTTATACCCACGTTGGAATTAAGTGGATAATGAATTACTAGATCGCATTTTGAGCTGCTGGAAATACACAGTGGTGTAGCAATCCAGTGAATTGCCTGAACAGATCCTGACTGATAAATGAGAAGTAGCAGCAGTAAAGTGCCGTATTTCTAGGGTATTGATCTTAACAAATTTTATTTTAGATCAACAGCCCAACTTCCAGCAGAGAGACTATATTAGCACATAATTCCTGCAGCTAATGATCAATAGCTAATCAGCTGATGAGAAAACGAGCCGAGAGAAGCCTTTGGTTCATACAGAGAATTACCAGACATCTTGAAATACTTGCGCAAGATGAAACTGATTGGCAGCAAAGAGCAGGGGAGAAAGCAGCACTTTAGTAAAAACCACAATAGTTTTATGCATAAAATCACAATGTAAATAATTTATTATTATCCACATCACTACTCAAAACCAGAACATAACAAGATAGTACAGTACCTCTATATTTTGTAGTTAAAATGAGTTCACATACAGTGGGAGATATTGAAAAGCCTCTTAAGGAACTCTGGGAAACTGCTCTAAGTTTTACAATGCTCCGTGCTTTCAAGCAAAAGTGTTTAAACACCTTCAAAACTCAGGAACACTAAAAAAAATAAAAAAATATGTAGAGTTCCTACGAGTGGTTTTAAAAGCCTTGATATGGGTAAGGGGAGGAAGAGACACCACAGTTCAGGTTTTTTTTTCTTCTGGTTATGCACATAATTGTATTATGGCTTTGTGATCCCTTAAAACAACCACATTTATCACACAATGCCAAGAACTAAGAATGCCTTTTTTTGAGAGTGGATCATCCTGACAAGCATCTAGGAACTCAGGGGTTATGTCATCCAGATCAAACGCCAGCTTCATAAGCACTAGAGTTTAAAAGCGGATTGATTTGTTTTCAACCCATACTCATTCTACTTTTCTACATGAAAAAAAAGCAGCCTTATTGGTAGAACCAGAATTAATATAATTCATCTTCTGATTTGTTAAGTCTTTAAAATATAAATGCAAGGATAAGATGAAGACTTAAACTGAAGAATTTTTTGAAGTACCGTGTCCAGTTCTGGAACCCCCAACATAAGAAGGTCATGAACCAGTTGGAGAGGGTCCAGAGGAGGGCCACAAAGATGATAAAGGGGCTGGAGCACCTTTCCTACAAGGACAGGCTGAGAGAGTTGGGGCTGTTCAGCCTGGAGAACAGGAGGCTCTGGGGAGACATTATAGCGGACTTCCAGTACCTCAAGGGGGCCTACAAGAAAGATGGGGAGAGGCTGTTCAGTAGGGCCTGTTGTGACAGGACAAGGGGTAATGGTTTCAAAATAGAGGGAGGGAGATTTAGATTGGATATTAGAAAAAAGTTCTTTACTGAAAGAGTGGTGGAGCACCGGAACAGGTTGCCCAAGGAGGTGGTGGGTGCCCCATCCCTGGAGACATTCAAGGCCAGGTTGGATGAGGCCCTGAGCAACCTGATCTAGTTAGTTGGGGGGTGTCCCTGCTTCTTGCAGGGGGGTTGGACTAGATGACCTCTGGGAGTCCCTTCCAACTCTAATCATTCTATGATTCTATGATTTGCAGCAACCACTTTGTATGCCACCAAGCCAAGCAGTACACTGGGCTGTGACACAGAAGTGCAATGAGTAGGTATTAAATTCTTTAAGCCAACAAAAAAGAAAACATTCCTCACTAAGGAGCTCTTGTTATCAACCAGCTATGCTACTGGCCAGAGAATGCATGGGGGGAATGCAGCATGCTATGCACTGCTTCTCTGATGAAGTCATTAACCAAAATAAGAACAGACTTCTTAGACTTCTCTCTTCAAGATAGGGAACCCTTCTATATCTTTTTACTCTATAAATAGGAAGGCACAATCAAGCATTAACACGAGTGAGAAAAATCTAGTGTAAAAGGTTTACAAACTCACCTTCCATCTAAGAAACAAGCACACAGGCATATTCAGTGTAGTTACATATATTTATTTTCAATAACCTTCCTATTGTCTCAAAACCAGTGTTATTTCCTTCTTAACCAAAATCAAAGGCCAAAGTTGATTTGCCTGTAATTTTTTTTACATATTTAGTTGTAATCCTCTGTAGAGCAGGCAAAACAATTAAGCCCTAGAAATGCAACTGGCATATTCAAGTGTGCATGCAGCATGAATAAATCAAGAACCCCATGTGGCTCCTTGTGAAGCAGAGACAGAAACTTTTCGTCAGAGACTTTGACTATCCCCACAGCAACTGGTTTTCTTTCCATGCTCCTTCCTAAAGTTGCATTCTGAAATGTACCAAAGCTTTTCACAGTGAACAAGAGAAGGACTGATTCACTTAAGTAAAAAAACCAAAATAGAAACATGACATCCTTGTATTTGAAAGACAAAAGTAATGAGTTGCAAATGTAACCACCTCCTCTAATACTTCCAAATTATGAGATCAATTTTTTATTCTACTAAATGTGACACTGGAATGCAGAAGTAGTATAACCAAGCTGGAATCCATTTCAGAAAAAAAAAATCCCAATGAAATTTTCAACCTTAATACATCTGCAACCTTGTACTTTGGCAGGGCTGACTTTGGCCTCTTCAAATAATTACTGGGGGAAATTTATTACTTGGAGCAGCTTGGGTAAACTGCAGGACCAGGACCTAGTCTGCAGGTAAAGCTCAAAGCAAGGAGCCTACATTCTGCTTCTCCTCTCCTATCTCACCTTTCTTAAACTCGGAGAGTTTTATATTTGCTAAATGAAATGATTTATGCTTGATGAATCAGAGATAACTGAAGAGGTTCTGTGCAACCACAGCTTTAACAAAGCTATGGGCTCTGACTTTAAAGACAATTGAAGGAACAAATTCCTCAAACACCACCGGCTTCAGAAGAGCATAATGGACTGGAAAAGATGGACAAAGCAAGTGTTGGTATGAAGACAACATACAGGATGGAAATAAATGAACCCATCACCTCCTTCCCCGAAGACAACACTCACATTACCAATGGCTGCTGAAACCATTAGGCCCAAATTATTTGTAGAGTCCCAATGACCTTCTCTCCCCAGTTCATACAGCCAGCCATATATCCTTTCCATACCGTGAAACACTACAGGTGTAACCAAGCCAGATGAGGCATATTGCTTAGCAAAGCAAGGGGCAAGAGCATCTGTGGCCCACCAGGACAAGTATGTTTCTAAATTTTACCCTCCTCAATGAACCTTTTGACTTGCCTATTTAACCACCAGATATTATGACAATTTATACCTAGAGCTTTACTTCTTTCTGTGGCTTGAAATCAGCAGTCAGATAGCACCCAAAACATTGGTGGATTCTCCCCCACTTTTGGAGTGAGAGAGCAGGGGTAAAAGGAAGGGATTGATGGATGGGCAAGCCAGGTGACAAAAGTTTCACTTCCTTAACAAACTCACGCTAATCACAGTCCCCTTCAAAAGGTCTTTCCAAGAGCGAAAGGCTAACGAAAGGATTTGCCCAGTACCAATTCTTGCATGCTGACAAAACCCAGAAGCTTGGAAAGGAATACTTGTCAAAAGACACAAGCTAAAAATGTTGAAAGGGAGCCTAGAAAAAAATCTTTGCATGGCAGGGCTGCTTTTCACATGTCTTTGAAATGTGAAGCCACCAGTTGCTAATTGATAAGAGCAAAGGAGATCCCACCCAACACCTGCTACAGCAATTCGGCTTAATAGCAGTCCTTCACCAGCTCTGACAATTACTCCCACACTCCCCTGTGAGAGACTAATGGTTTGCTAAAAATAAATCGGAGATGAACATCTACAGCAAGCTGCCGGAGATACACGCTATCCGACACAAGTCGATATTCATCAACCTTGTGGTGTGCTGATGTCCGGACTTCAAAGACGACGTATCCAGAGATTTGTGTGTCTGGTTAGATGGCAGCATGCAATATTGAGTTCTGTCTTCCACAGCCTGCACCTTAGCATCCAGCAATAACCTGTACACTTATAACATGGGCAATATGGTTCCAGTGTCAAGTCTTTTTACACAGCAGCTGCTAAAAAGGTGAAGTTTTGAGAAACATGAAATGCCAAAGCAGAACACCCCCACACCCCCAAATGTACCAGCAACTAAGGACATTTTCCCTAGCATGGGCATCTTGCCTTTAGTGAGCAGACCAAAACTTACCAAACCAGTATGTGTGGATGGGTGGGGAACCACTGCAAACTGCCCCCCTCCTTTATAATTTTTCTGAATATGATACATAATATGGATATCAAAACCATCACTCAATAGCTTGTATGTAGGATGCAAGTAACTAAGACTGTATCAGGCTTACAAGAGAATTGTTCTTACCCATTTTAAACTCAAGCTGAATAGTCTTTACATAAATATAGTGGCTGAATAGAAGCAGCCAATACATAAAAGAAAGGATTTTTAAAAACGATGTATTTAATTCTGTATGAAAAAGGCTAACTTTAATAAAATTACACCATTTTAAGGTTTGCTTTATGATAAATATTAAGGAACAAAAATTATAGTTGGAAAACTTGTGTTTTCTCAAATATAAAAAAAAAACCAATGTTCCATGCGATGACTCAAATACTGTATACAAAAAAACCCAACCCACCCAAAACCCACAAACAACCTTGAGCTTGTTCTGTGGAGGCAAGGCCAAACGAATGCCATGCTGCAAACGTACAAGCTAGCTGACCTATGTCATACAGAAGGAACACATCACATTAATTACAGTTCCTTTTAAAAGAGAGCAGCAATACAAAATGATTAATGTTCTACCTGGTCAACTGGGTTAGGATTAAGAAAAGACACCAAGAACTACACGGCTGGATTTCCCCTTCAAAGACAGTAACAGGGAAATTTATCTGCCTGAGAAAGCAAATATAGCCCAATCTCCTGTTCTTACTGAGCTGCATAGAAAACTTACATTTTAGAAAGAAAAAAAAATACCATGGACAAGACCACTGAGAACAAACCCAGGGTAAAAGGCAAGAGAACTGCTGCCCAAAAGCTGTCTCAACTCAGGCTTCACTTTAGCCACACCTTCACCTCCAACATGTGATGCACAAGTTAAATGAGAGGTACTACAGCATCTCACAGTTCTTCCCTACCAGATGTGAGGTGTGATGCCCATTGTCTTGATTCAATGATCACTGCTCAGGAAAATGATCTGCCACTTGCAAGTCACTTTTTTCTAGTGCCTTTCATTTAGTAGCATAGATAGCAACTATTTTTAACCATACTTCCAATATAAGTATTTATTAAATACAAAACTTCAGGCTTTATCAGAAACAATATTTAACACTAATGCATCATAGAGAGACAATCTGTCATTATGAACAAGCTAAAGAAAGTTATCACATTTAAGGATATTTAAACTACACAGGTTTCAATCCCACAGAAACTATTAGGTTATTTATTTATACCTCATCATTTACATTTAAACAAGAGCCACAAATAAACTGCATTAGTATGATGCTAACACCTCCTGGCAGTGAGCCATTTATTGATCTCTCCAGTCTCCATTAAAATATTGAGTTGAAAATGTGAACCACAATATACACAATTCCTGGGTAAACGCTGTGATAAATTGAAGAGGTAAAACAGTCAAGTTTTACAGCTAAATATTATGTCTTGTGATTTTTCCTCTTTAAATTCATTCCTAAGAAAGGACAATGTTTTTTTTTAAAAAAAAAAAAAGAAAAACAAAAAAAAAAAAAACCAAAACCCCGCAAACCACCATAACAACACAGAAATGACTTAAAAAAACTGCAAGGCTAACACTCATCTCACTGCAGAGTCTCTCTATAGAGTAACTGTGTAATCCCTACTGAGACAAACTGCATTTTAGCAGTGGAAAAAAGTAATTTAAGACCAAATTGGCAAATGTCTGTGTTACCACAGAAATTTCTTTTCAAAATTGTGTGGAGAAAAATATTACCAGCTTGTTCGCAATGAATGTCTCCCACATGATTATTTAGCACGCATGAGAAATAATTTGTTGATTCTAAAGCTTGCATTGATTCCAGATAATCTGCCTCTGCTTCTGCCTCATAAAATACTGATGATATGTGCAAAGAAATCTTCTTTATTGTATTTTACCACAATTCAAGATGTCCCCAATTTCTATTCTACACAGACAAGCAAATGGCTACAGAACATACCAATTTATATTGACTTTTGTATACAGCATCACGTTTTCTTTTAATCAACTGGGATTCATTTTAGTATCTAACACAGTGGAAGAATGTTTTTATTTCAAACTTGACTGCAAAATTACAGAGGAAAAGGCCTAAGTTTATGATGCAGATAGTGCTTGGGCCAACCAGGGCTGATGCACAGACAGGACTGCTCTTCACAGACCAGGAAGGCATGGCTGGTGATGTGATGCTCACTGGCATCCTTGGCTGAAGTGACTACTAACAAAAGTGCTGAAGAGCCAGGGGCAGTGAGGAAGAGTACCAGAGTACAGGATCCTAGACCTTGGATGAGGTGATTTCAGCTTAGTTGGGGTGCTAGTAGGTGAGACCTCATGGGAAACAGAGGGCATCCCCAGAAGCAGTAGATGTGGCACTGTGGCCCACTAAAGTTTAGTGAGATTGGCAGTGTTTGGTCTATGGTTGGACTTGATCTTAAAGGTCTTTTGCGAACGAAACGATTCTCTGATTCTGAAGGGGAAAGTCCTGAGAGATCCCCAGGGTAAACCAAAACAGATTACAGGAGGAGGCAGAAGCAGGCAGGGCTAGGCCAGTGAGCTTGGAAACACTGTCCCAGCACAGAGGTAGTGTGGGACTATCAGTAATGTAAGGCATCTAAATATTTCTGGAGATGAAAACAGAAGCAGTGAAGTGAAATTAGAAAAACTAAAATGCTGACAGAGGAATTTAAAAGCCATGTTGGATCTTGATCCTTATTGCTAGCATTTCCTCCAGGTTGTGGGGTGTCTTTTTCCCCACGTTTATTTTGTTCTTTAAAAATGTGATGGAAACACAACGAGCAACCTCCTACATCAGATATTCCAAATTTTGAACCACTGCATTACCTTCTCTTGCTTCCTGTGGCTACCCAGATTTCAAAAGTATTTGATACATTCACCATCAAGCTCTAATTGTTCTCCTAACTGGGCCTGATGTGCAAAGATACCACCCAAGTCACTACAGAAACAGCTGACCAGTAAGTATCACCTCTCAAAGAATGAGGTATGGTTGGATAGATTCTCCACTTCCCAGCACATGGGTGTACCTTATTTCAGGCAAAAGTCAAACACATTAAAAACTTGACTCCACCTTATACTACTGACTTGCAGCACAATATCAACATAGAATAAAATATTTGCTTAAAATACTAAAGCAAAATATCCCAGAACAAAGAGAAAAACCCATGCTACGATGTAACCTCAAAGTGACTGTAACTGGCTCACGGTGCAAAAATGTTGATGTGGACTTTGATGAGCTGCAATTAGCCATAAATCAAGCTTGATTCAATAAGAAAAGCCTAAACTGAACTAGCATAGCAACTCCAAGAAAAAGTGACATTGTGGCTTTTCAGGTGTAATTTGTTGGCAAGTTGCTAGAAAAACCTATGCACACTGTTCTCTTTGACAACAGCAAAAAACCCAAACAAAACCAGAAAAGCCAGACAAAACTGTTGCAGTTGCACTGGCAAATACAACATAACTAAGTTTTCAGAGTGGGCTGGCAGGACTAAAAAACTTCATGTACAGCAGATTAATTTTGATTTTTGAAGCTGAAGATTACATGACTCAGCCTGTACTCATCATTCCTATGAAGACATCACTCTGCTGCTGAAATGTCAGCTCCACAGCTCCAGCACACAGCAGAAATGGAAGCACAACGTTTGGTTTCTTTCAAAACTAAGCACTTTAGCTTGAATTCTCAATAGCTGTGTCCTTTATGGAAATCTGAAGTTAAGCCAATGTAGCACTCTACCCACCGCGAAGTCGCACAAAGAACAGATGTATTTCCTACCGCCACATCCTGCACCGTCCACCTACGTGGTGGATTGCTCTAGCTGCTGTAAAATCTGGTAGCCAGCTGTGCTCCCCTCACCTTCACAAGCCAGAGACACGAACATGAGCATTTTGTACATGCTAAAGGCACAGACAGCTAGCTACCGTCTGAAATGGGGTCGGGGAGATAAGTATTCAACTTGTAATGTATCACAATGACACCTTTGTGTAAGCCCTAATAATGTCTCAGATGGTTTAAGACTTTACTTTTTTGAAAGACTGACAACAGACACAATATTCTGTCTTTCCTTTTTTAGCTTTGATACAGATTTACATGCTAATAAGCACTGCCCCAACAAGTTCACTGCAAGGTATAAAACACCACAGTGCTATTCCTAAACATTTCACCATGTTTATCAAGCCAGTATTTTAGTTTCAGAATAAAAGCCATTAACAGAATTACCATATTGCTTCTGAGTGACCAAATGGGTTTCATTCTGCATATAATATGCTTACAACCTTAAGCAGAAAAAGAAACCAAAAAGGCAGCCCTCAGCATGCATTTAACAACTACCTTGTGTTGTTATGGTAACTAAATATCTCTGAAGAAGCAAGAACAAAAGGGAAAGTAAAATCCCACTGCAAATCCTCCTCTAAGTTCTGTAGATTAATCTATTTTTTTCTCCTCTGTAAATTCAAATTAATGTGGTGCAGCATTAAGCATCACGTCCCCCCCGAGATCTAAGTGAACGTTTTAAAACACTGATGGAGATACTGATGGATGAAGCTGAAGCAAAATCCGATTCCACTACAAGGAGGATGGCAGCTCAAATCAGCTGTTCCAGGAGACCATTAAATGCCCGAAATCCAGGTGTACTCCTAAAAGGCTCCTTCCAAGGGAACTTTGTGCAATTTCTCTGGAGCCTGCAGTTGGTAAATTGCACAAAACCTTAGTACTGCTAAAAGGGGGCAAAAATTTTCTCTTACAGGGTACTACACAAAACCAAGAGGGACAAGCCAAGGCCTCTCTTCTCACTCTCAGCATCCCTGCTTCCAGACATTTTGGTGAAGTTATCCTGAGACCTGATATCCAAGGAAACCTAACAAACAAAATACAAAGCAAAATAAGAGTCTGTTTTGCAAGAGCTAAGATGAAGTGTCAAGGAGATTGGTTTGAATGTATGTATTTATCAACAGCTTGTTGGGGGAGGAAGGGGAGAGAATATGCAGTTTTATAGACTCAGGCTCAAATACTCGCTTTAGCCAACAGAGAATCATTTAGAGAGTTTAAGAGGGTTGATAGAGTGACCTTCTTTGGAAATTGAAGCCTTCTGTTTTAAGTTTAGGATCTCAAAAGCAACTTGCAGAAAGATTTTTCATTACAGAATTGTTAATAAACTTATGTGACTACCTACACTTACAGAAAGTCATTGAATTCTCCTGCAGAGGGGAAGACGGGTTAATAGTACAGTCGATAATAGTAACCAGAGAATCTGTGAGGACTGGATGTGCAGTTACACTGCCTCAACTTCTAAGAGTATCTCTGGGCAAATACAAACAACTTTAAAGTTCCTGCTTCGGATTATGAATAACTATAGCCTAGGTTCAAAGTACAGAGTATACTTTTTCTTTTAAGCTTATACTTGCACAAAACCAAGTCCCTGAGGTTCCTTCTTGGAACTTGCTGGATCATATCTGAAGTCAGCTGGAACTCTTAAGGTACTGTAATCAAACACTGACAGTGGGGACTCAAATCCACCTCTCTGCAAAAAGCAATATTACTAACTTCAACAAAAATGCAACACTAAAGTATTTGCACCATACACCAAGTGCAATTGTAGCTACTTGTCCTAGTCTGTAGTATGTGCTTTACAAACTAACAATATCATGCATCAAAGAGGGGGGAAGTACAGCATTTTTAACATCTGCAGCGTGTACCATCACCCAACCTACCCAGGATTTTAATATGGCTACAACACACTTGCAACTTAAGCATTGCATGCTGTCACACAATGACTCGACTACAGGTACACAGTCAGACAACTTTCTGCCAAACACAGTATAATTTCACACCATGTTGATAACTTATGCCATAGAAAGCGTATTTAAACAACAAAAAAAAGGTAAAGCAGCATCCCTAATTGTGACCCTGAACATACTTCAGCAACTGGAGCTCAGACAGAAAAATGCTAATGACAAATGTAACCTTGAAAGATGAGAATAAGAGACAACTATTAATAGAAAGCTAATCTTAACATCTCAATACACAAAGCTGCAGTCAAGTCAAAGTTCACCAACATCAACAACGTATGTCAGAGCTCCATCCTGGCTGATGGTGGCAAGCATGAAAAAAAATCTCAGAATTTTTAAAGCACTTAGTATCTAGGAGAGTTTATTCTTTAGGCCCTTGAAAGCAGTATTTAATGATAAATTGACATTATCAAACTCAAGTTTCTCCTAGCTGTTCATGAAACTACAACAATTTGACTTTTTCCTCCTTTTTTCCTGAAGACCACAGTGCATAAAGCATAAACCTTGTACCTTTGTGGCAGAATATCATCTGACCCAAATCCTAAGCAGAAGGTATGAGTTCTGGGGTGCAGCCATTCTGAAAAACTCACCCAGATTTCAAATACATTCACACTTTACCTCCCCTATGACGCAAATCATGTTTCAAGGGGATGCTTGAGGAGAAGCACAGTGACTCAGGTATGAGTAAGAGCCGAGATGCTGAGAGCGAGCTTTAGGAATATGTTTATAAGTGTTTTTCAACTATGAGGTTAAATCTCTTGGGCAAAAGTTTGTGTTAATGGAACCAGAACTGAAGGACAGAAAGCATGACATTCTCCACTTCTCGGGCTCTCAAGATTACATATGCTGCCTCAGCTGTAAACCCAGGCATACTGTTTGACCATTGACCTACTTATATTGACCTAAATACATACCTACTTACTGTCAGCATTTCTCTAATTTTGTTAAAAACTGCAAATTACACCAAGCTCTGGAAATCCTTTTAGATCTGCTGGATTTAATGTTCCATACCTTCTTCAATCTACCATTTCAGTTTTCTTTTTGGTAGCACAGCCACATAAAAGGCAAATTTGGTGAGGGATGGAGGGATGGCTATTTCACCTGACACAAGTGAGGTGGTCCAGACAATTGCACGCATAGGAAATCGTGCAAGGTCACTCAAGCAAAGCTCAGCAACTATTAATGATTTATCTTAAACCATTAAACTGATACTCAACAACCTTAATATTTCTTCAAGTTACTACTATGATACAACCTCCCCCCAAAGGCATGATCTTAGAAGGCAATTATTTTCAAAGAACTAAGGTGGTTCTCAAATCTCTGACTGCAGTTCATCAAGAAAATGAGACCAAGCAATGAAATTGTTTCTGCCCATCACTGAATCATGCAAGGGACCATCCTACCTGTCTGTTTACAGTCAGTGCAGTTCTACACTAGGTGCAAACATTTTTACCATCTCCCCAATCACTTGGAAAGGGATTGGGTTTCTCATTTAATCAAATTTTTAACATAAGCTCTTTAATTCTGGACATCAAATTTTTATTCTGCAGGACAAAAAAGAATGATAAAGACCATTTTCAGAGAGTAAAATAATACAACAGTTTCATCATTATTATCTACCTCTCAACACAACAGCTATCAGCAAAAAAAAATGTTAAGCCATTTGAACTCTGAACCACGCTGTACAGCTTTCCCCAAACCACTGCAGTTGGACTGAAAACCGGAACAACACTAACCTTACCGAGCCTTACTCTATACCATTAAGTGATCAAGAAACCAAGACAACTCTAAAGAGATCATGAAATAAACAACTGAGTATACAACTCAAAGGTGAAACCAGACTTTTGCCCAGGAAGAAGTACTTAGTAAAACCCCCAGGGACTCATGTGTCAGACTAGGAGTGTCACTTCAGCCACAACTCTGAGAACATCCTCTTTTTCAACAAGAAAAAATACAGACAGCTACAGGCTTTTTAACGTGCAAAAAAGACAATCCATATTTTTAGAATAATGCTCAAGTTTAGCACAGAAAGGCAGGAATAGAAATCCCATTTAACTTCGTCAGCACAAATGTTTGTTCTAGCGGATGCCAAAATTACCAACAGTTTACACAGAGAGAAGAATTAACTTTATTTTTAAAAAACGTAAGCAGAAAACCATCCCTATACAGCTTCCACTTGAAACACAACAGCACGCACCATTCACTAGCTTACAGATTTACAGAGCATGCACAGCCCAGAAGAATCCCTTTCAGAAAAGGCATCACAGGGCAGCTTACAGTCCAAGTGGGCAGCTGAATCCATTCACTGAGTACTTACCAGGGTGAGTAACTCTACATCCTGCAGAAGTACTGAGCAGCAGTGAGAGACGAAGCACAGCAAGCCAAGAAACAAGCTGAACGTTTTGAGGAGAAGTGCAGAAAGCCATGGTACAGGCAACACAGATTGATATGGCAACGCAGAGAATAAGGCAGAACTGCATCCGAAGCGGCAAACTCAACCAGGATGCTCTGTTCCAGCCAGCACAGCTATCGCCCCCGAGAAATTGGTAAACGAGCTGGGAGGGTATTTATTTAAGCAGATACAGCATTACTTTCACACCAACATCTCACCCTGTCTGTAGCTGCCTTCCGAGGCTTTTCCATGCAGTATGAGCTACTCTGTGAAAAAATAATCCACATGGATCAGAACAAGAGTGGCAATGGAAACCTTAAAGTGAGAGGTTCAGTTAATTGTGAAGCCTCACAAGTGATCAGTACAGCAGAAGAGAAAATTAGGTACCTGTGTTAAAGTATAGTTACTTACGGCCTCTGAACACAAAACTGTGAAGTCATTTAATCAGGAAAGTTAAATATGTTCTACTTTTTGAACTGGGGGAATCTTCAACTCCAAGAGTGTGAAACACTGGCATACCCATGCAGTGATGGGAACTTATGGGTATTTCATGTAAACCGCTCTATGGATACGGATATCATCCTATCTATCATATCATCTACCATCTAACATGATGACTGTCTCAGGCTTCCATTACAGAACCTCATTTTATTTGACTACAATATGAGCAGCTGTACTTTTAAATTCTGGTTCATTAAAGGACCATGGCACAGTCATAACAGTTAAAAAAATTATCTATACATTATTCTTGCAATATCCCATCTTCCTGCACACCGGATAGTGACATGTATTGCAACTTCTGGAAGAAGACCGGGCAGGTGGGAAAGAAGCCTAATAACCGAGGATGTCAATTCAGAAGCTTCAGGAAGAAAATTTAAGATATTTCTATTATTCATATGACATATTACATATGCATGACAGTATTTCTGTACAGATACCAGTGTACATATGCCCTTGTAGATTTTATATCTTTGTCAGACAGATGAACCATTTTCATGCAGGAGGCATAGCTCACTGGACACTTAAAATAAAAATTTGGCCAGGAATGAGGACACAGACAAAAAAAAAAAAATTTAAAAAAAAAAAAATTACTTTAACAGCAACAGTTCTCCAACAATTTCAGTACAGTACTGGCACAAATTTCAGTAATGAACAATATATTACCAAAGGGAAAAAATATGGCAGATTTTACCAATGAGATGCTCAAAGCTAGTTTCAGAACATCTAAAATAAATAATTTTAGATAAAAAAAAATTTGGTAAAGCATCTTTCAATTCATCTGTCTACAGAGATACCCTTTTCCCTGAAACGGCACAAGAAATAAAACCATGCATTTAACTAAAAATCTTAGTAATTTCATTCATATCCACCTTGATTTTGATGGTATTTAACAACAACTAATAATACTGATGTATAAGCAAATCAATTAGAAGTTCTTGCACAGACCATAATTTTTTAGCATGCCATTTGCATTGGAACAAGGAACTGTCACTTTTTTTTTTTCATTTTTCCATTGTGCTCTGAATATCACTGTGAGTAATGACTGCTGAAAAAGATCAAATTATAACACTGGTACTACTGAACAAAATCTCTTTGCAAGAAGACACCCTATGCTGCGTTGTCATTAAAGCCATCACTGACTTTATTACTAAACCAGTTATCTTCAGAGATTCAAGTATTTACCACTCCTCACAACCACCAATGAGAATGATACTAACGGAAACAGGAGAGCAAATCTTTTTAAAGTCACCTTTGTATTAAGCTAATAGCTGATTGGATATTAAAAAACCTTGAGTTAAATGCATAATTTCCCAAGAAAACTTCAGCGTCAGTAAGAAGCTTTAGAGCGGAATAGTGTTTCAGATAAAAACAAGAAAAAGAGATACTGTATTTGACAGAAAACTTCTTTAATCACTCCATGCTGCACAGACACCATCCTGAAGCTAATAACTGCTTCTGTGGTTTCAGAGAGTACACAGAAACCATGTTAGAATATGGTAGATTAGATAGGTAGATTAACCTATAGGTAAGCCAGAAGATATTATGCAGTATATCAAAAAGAAACAGATGCACTTTTTCAGTTTTATTACTGTTTTTAACACCATCTAATTAAAGAATTTACTCAGACCAAACAAATCTAAATACAGCCCAGCAAGAACTATCAAGTGCTTTTTTTAGAACAAGTTCATAGAACCATAGATTGGGTTGGGACCTTAAAGCCCACTTAGTTCCAACCCCTCTGCCATAGGCAGGGACACCATCCACCAGCCCAGGTTGCCCAAAGCCCCATCTAACCTGGCCAGGGAGGGGGCTTCCACAACTTACAATGCCTAAAATACACCAAACTCCACCTTCCCTATCACCACAAATACTTTCCAAGCAATCTGGGCATGAAGCATAAGGGAAGCAGCAGCTGGAGCCTAGGAGACAGCTGAGCATCTGGTGGAATTGATTTCGTTAACACCACAACGTAACACATGCCATCCGTTACAGAGATTATTCACTGCATGGAAGCAGTGCATTTTGTTTGCAAAGGTCTACGGTTTCAAACGGTGAATCCTCATGGACAAATAACGGTCCGCTATCTCTGGGTAGAACACCAGACCCACCAACCTGAAACACGCTCTCGGGTAGCTTCTCAAAGATGCATTGCAAAGTTCTGCAAACAAGCTCACCAGAGCAGGCTCTTGTGCTAACAGGGAGTTACAGCAGCACAAAACCAAGTTGAGAACAGAAGATGAAATGCCATTTTCCTACAGATAAACAACTACCTCCTTCTTTTGAGAGGTTGGTTTCTTTTTTTTTTCTTTTTAGCTTATTGAAATACAGCAATACCTCAACAGGTAAAGGATTAAATGTGGAATGATGGAGATGCTTTCTCCATTGTCTATCCACACTGGCAGCTGAAATACCAATGGTAATGGATGGCAAACAAGTCAAGGATGAATGCTAAACAGCTGAGGACAAAGTTCTAGGGAAAAAAAAAATTTTTTTTTTCAGTAGCATTTTGTTTAGAAATTTGCTTTGAGGAATGCTTTCTGAGTTTTGGTGTAAAGGTAAGAAAAAAAGAAAGTAACACGAGGCATGCCTCTTGTAAAGCAGCTAAAATTATCCCTCTACAGGTTTAACAGCCATAAAAAGCCTTCAACATCTGATTAACTTAGAGGAAATGGACTGGTGGGACTGGTGCACAAATACTACAAGGCTCTTGGAGCCCCTTCAATATGCTTCAGTCCTGACCTGCATATTGTCACCTTATGGATTTGGCACCACTGACTAAGTGGCTTTTGCCTCCTAAAACTGCCAAATGTCCGTGGGTTTCTTAACACCACTCCATTAGGAAGCTGTTGAACAGCTTTCAGCTGCAGTCATTTTTTTTTCTTTAAATCTGTGGGTGACAGTATTAGTAAGAAAATACATCTTATTAATGAGAACTCTTTAAAAAAATGACACACTAAAGATTAGTTTTAAAGCTGTATAAAATGTTTACAAAAATTCTTGTTAAAAGCTTAAAATGCACATTTCACTTAGCCATTAAAAAAGGCAAACAGAATTTGTTGTACATTAAGCAATCCTATGCCCTGAGGTTCCTGCTTAGAGCTCTCGCATGTAAACGTGACTGATAAAACGGACGTGCCCTGTTAGCTGAGGCAGAACCAGCAGTCCGGGAGATCTCTCATTCTCTCTGGGATGCAGCACAGTACCTCGCTTCTGCTGTTTCTGCTTATGGAGAATCAGTTCCTGGGAGGACAGCATTTAATTAGCTCCAAAGCCTTCCATGAGGTACTCATTTTACAGACTGAATAATAACACAGACAGCACAGGTAATGCTATCTGTGGAGCACCATAAAGGTGACTTCTCCTTGAGAATTTCCATTACTGCACAGTGAAGAATGGCAAGGGAAAGAGGCAGATGTAGATGCTCTGTCAACCACAGATAGGGTCAAATTCAGGATTTCAAGGGGCAATACCTTCCTACTTCAGGCAATGTTTCTTTACCAGTATTATTTTAAATGCATTCATTCACACCACCTCATTTTCCATCCATTCTGTATTATTGGGTCAGACTACTTCACCTGGCATGTCTTTGCTGGTAAGTTTCCCTCCTCCTTCCTCTTAATCCATTGGCTTTTTCTTTTTAAATGAGCAGCTACTGAAGTCCAGTCTTAATGATCTTACTGGGAATGGAAAAGTTCCCATTGTGGTGCCCCAATTAAGTATTTCGCTTCCCCAGTGACAATCTTATGAACAATGACATTGATCAAACCACCAAAATCACAGTCCTTTTAAAATGGAGTTCTCCAACAGGGAAAGCAATTTCCTCTGCACCACATCTATCGGGGCCAGAGATGCAAACAACCACTCAGAGCCAGCAGCCAGACCAGGGTTACATCTTTGCTTATAAACACACAAAAAAATCACAGCAGGAAAGAAAAAAAAAAACAAATTAAAAAAAAACCAACTTCTGTTCTTTGCCTGCCTTTGGCCCTTTCTCATAGATCTTGCTCCTTCAAAATAAAAGTATAAGTAAGCATTTTCTGTAACTGTTACTTTTTGTCCAGGCTAAGCACAATACATCAAGATTCACATGGAAAGGGCAGCAGGAAGACAGAAGAATTGGGAGAAAGGAAGAGGAGACTAGCTACACCTATACTACTCGACATAGCATTTTTTCATTAAATAAAAAGCAGCTTTATCTTACTGCATTTCTGCAGGTGATGAGAACAAAAAGACAGCTGCAAGGGAAGTGCACGACACTGCTGCAATAAGTTTGTAACAGCATGGAAGGAAAAAGGAGGATGTCACCAACAGAAACGGAAGACGAAAATCATCACCACTGACTTGCATGATGGCAATCCCTAAATTCCAGTGAATGGATGTAAAGCAAAAAGTTCCTTTCTCTCTTTCAAGCAGCCCCCTTAAAAAAAACCAACCAACCAAACAAACAAAACAAACAAGCCTGTATTTACAAAAGCTATAGCTGAAAGTTAACTAAACACTGACAAACTCAAAGCTGCCTTAAGTTTTCCATTGTCTCGGCTGGACTTAAGTGACAGCAACCCCGCTCAGCCCAGCAAACCCCCCCTTTTGCCACAGTCGAAACAGCAAGGAGTATGTGCCATTCCTGCTTTGCAGCTGCCACCAAATAGTTCCATGGGACAGAGCGATCTGTGGACATCCTCCTTCTACCTTTCCAGGTCACAACAGTGGCATGTAATTGCATGCTGTCAGGGAGGCAATAGGGCACACGTGTCCCGCTGCCCCACAAGCCCTCCAGAGTAGAACAGGCCAGCGCTGCCACCAAAAGCAGCAGCCAAACATGTTCCCTCTCCCCTACTGTCAGCAATACGGGCTGCTGGATTGCAGACCTGATTCAGATTTAGAGCATACACCTCAGTAATGGTTTTATAAAGGCAATTTTGAGCTTGTTTCTTAACCAACTCAACTAATCACTAGCAGGGGAAAAGAAAGAGCCGGAGGTTAGAAGTGACCGTACAAGAGCAGCAGCAGCCGCAGGGCAGCTCTGAAGGGCTCCTGGAAGAGTCCCTGTTAAAGGATAAAAAGCAGTTAGCTGGAACTCATGCTGCCTTCTCTCTTCTCTCTACTGAAACCAAAGATGAAAGTGTGCGCAGAGGTACACAGCACCTTCTGCAAAGGCTGACAGGACAGGCATTAAGCCCAAACTGCCACAGCCAGCCTGCATGTTCAAGTGCCACTTACAGACTTCCAGGAGCACACAACCACCGGCCTAAACTCAGAGGCTGAACATTCGCTCAGGAATTCCCTTGCGCTCCCTGAACTTCCTGGGAGGCAGCTCTGTCCAAGGAGGGCAGGGGCATGGGTCTACCCCACACAACCTGCTGCTACGTGAGCAGAGTGGCATTGGTAATTCAGAGCACCAATTTCCATCCACCTATGGCATGCTGTCATGAGCAGGAGTTCCTCTCCCATTAGAGGAAAAGCATGTCAGAAGGTTTGCTTGAGGTACGCCCTTTGTGGGGAACACGGGAATTTGCTGCAGCCTAGCAACTAGAACCACAGCCCATCTTCAGTGTTCTCTGAAACAAATGGGCAAGCAATTGCTTCTACAGCCTCACTATCAAAAAGACTTACCAGAAAATGCTGTCATATTGTTAGACTACTTCTTCCAGACTACTGTATTGTTACTATACGAAAGGTCAATTAATTGTTCCACCACTTTTGATGCAAATATCTCTGCTTTGTTCACTGCTTCAGCAGCAAATAAAAAGTCCCCCTGATTTCCCATCAAAATACATGGTATAATCAAGACCAGATCCTGGATGAGATACATGCAATTTGAGATACACCATACGGTGGTCCTCCAGGATAAAGTTATTAAACAACTACATTTAGGAAGGTCTGTCCTTATGTACTTTAACAAGCTAAACGTTTACAGAGCAAACTATACTTTTAATGAAACTTGACATTAGTTTTATGTGGGAGGTAACTGATGAGACAAGAACACAATTATTCTGTGTAGATAAGTGTTCTAGCATAAAACTGATTTTGAGAACAAACATGCTGACTTTTAAGAAAAGTTTTAAATGCGAAGTGGGCATTAACAGACTATTATCATGCCTCAATAATTTTGATATAGGCATGGTCCATTAATAATGAGGGGGGGTGGACACAGACATGGGGACAGGGAGATGGACTCCCCCCTTCTGCTGGCCACAAGCACTTTGCAAAGTACTTTGTTTTGAATAGCAGTCAAAAAATCTCTCAAGAGATTATAATTTTATTTTGATTTTTAAATTGCTCTCAGCTTTGAGATTTCACAAGAATCTCATTTAATTACAAAAAAAAACCCTCACTTTGCTGTCTACAGTGAAGTCAGGAAAACATGTCTGCAAGCAGTGACTGACGCTCACTCTGTACTAGGTAAAATTCAGGTGCAAAGACCCCATAAAATAAAAGACTTCTCACTGCTTGGACCCTAATATAATTCCCTCCCTCCCAACATTTCTACACATATAGCCAAATTCATCAGAAATAACTAATTGCCCTTATACACAAGGCAACGTAACCTTCGGTAGCATTTGATAGTATTTCTCAAAGTGTTTTCATTTTCAGTTCTTGTTTGAAGTGATTCAAGCCTTTTTTCTATAATCTCAAAAAAACTCACATCACCAGTTAGTTCAGAGGCTTGCTACTTCAAAAAAATCTCTATGTGTAAATGAATACTGGAATCACAGAAACGTGGTAAAAACGTCTTTGCTGCTTCAATAAAATACCCTTTAACTTTTTTATAATCTTCCAAACTCTCAGTTGTGTTCTATGCTTTCTCAATAACAGTATTTTTAAATACGATTATTATATTTTTTTCATTAGTGAAAGCAAAAGTTTCCAGCTTACTACTAAGTTTTATATAAATGTTCAAATCTTAGCATGTGACAAGATGAAATTAAGGTTTGGCATATTACAAAGTAAACACAAGTGAATTCTTCCTAGAATATTCAGTTAATAAAAAAAATAAAAGTATAATCAGCATGTAACAAAGATATTCCAACTAAAGGCATTTCATGGAATGGTGATTTTAAACACACAAAATTGTAGAATAGGACTTCTTACTTCTACCAGAGAGCTTTAGGCTGTGGTTAGGATTTTGGGTTTTTTTCTTACATAGTGACTTTTTTTTGATAGATCAGTTGTCCTATAATAACTTTGAAAGTCATGTTATTGTCTGCTTGCAAAAGAAAACCTTTATTAGCCTATGGAATAAATAAGCAGAACTGACAGCTGGTGATCCAACAATGTGATGGCTGCTGGCTCCTCAAACAAGTAGTACTGAGAAAGACCAATTTTGAATACATATAGTTTGTTGATTGATTTACTACATTAATTATACTTAAAATGGAGACAGAGTTTTTCCCACGTACATTGAAGCTCCTCTGATTTTCCCCACCAATATCGCTCACATTCCCTACTACAGTGCACCCAGACCTCTAGCTCAAGTTCTAATCCACACGGCAGTATTTTTCATTTCCATTCATAGTGAGTCTCCTGATGATTTCTTCCTCATGCTCTACCTGCCAGGCAAACAAGAAGCACATGAACAGTACCAGAGAGGTAAAGGTTCTGATCAGCCCCTTCAGTGCTGTCTTTAGCTTAAAGAAGCTAAATGTTTATCTGCAGAAGTAAAACACATATGAGAACCACAACAAATCTAAAGTGATGCATGACTAGGAAATAAAAGATAAATCAGGCTACACAGCAGCAAGTACATAATTTGCACTCTGTAAGCAACGACGCTACTCAGTTTCTCCTTCAGTTGCTAAGACTGCTGTAGAGTCATTTATCTGATCTATACAATGCTACACTAGATATTCTGTAACACAAAAACTGTCATGCTACCATTACAGTAGTCCATCTCCCGATAATTCATTCATGAGGTCTTTCATAAAAGATGGCATTTGCTCACAATTAGCAAAATCAGCCCACTCTTGCTGCAACTACAGAGAACTCCTCAGCATAAGCCTACGGCATTCAAAAACATAACAGTGTGCACCGCATATGCTGCTGTCAACTGAAAACTTCCAGTTTCCTCAAGAAGCTGACCTAAGCACTTCATATAATCTTACATAGTTCTTGACGCCCTAGATACAGAACATTCTTGGGTTGCTCAATCTGTAAGATCTCTTCAGTAGACACTCTCAACCCAAACAGCTAGCTCAGGAATTAGATCTCCAGCATTTTTAAACAAACTTCCTTTCTTACTAATGTTTTAGGGGGTTTGATCCTGAGAAAAAATTCTTGCAGCGTCTGGAACAAACATCTACTAGCAGGCACTTAAGTCTCTCCTCTAAGCAGTTGAAAATGAAAGGAATGCTGATTATCATCCTAAAATAGCTCTCAGTTAAACACTAATCATTACCAATGGTGAAAAAGACACATTTCAGTCATATGGCATTTTCAGTTCTACCCTTAAAATACTGCACATTACAGGTACTCCCTGCCACTATTCTGTGGTTTGACGCACATTTTGAAATTCCTCAATTTCTCGGTTTCACAAAAATATCTTGCATCTCCTTGGAAACCTGAATACAACACAATAAAGACTTCTGACTCTATCACTCAGAAGCAGGTTAGAAAAAGAACTGCATTCCCTTACTTGTTAGGATAAGGTTCAATAATTTCTCTTTACTAACAGATCTATGAAGAACCTGTCTCTCTTCCCCATTAATTTTCTTACTTGTCTTCGCAGCCATTAAATCAAATATTATTGATGTCTTCACTACTAACTTGGACTCACCTTGAGATTTAACAAGTTTTCTATGCATCTATATTAAAAGACATAAGTGACTTGAGGAGGCTGACAACGCCCAAGCAACACTCCACTAAGTAAGCACGCCCTCCTCTCCATCCTCCCTCACAAAACTGGCAAGAAATCAAAGGAATGAGGACTCTTTTTCCAGAGATACTCACAACTGTAATCTTAACCTACACCAACTGATCTTGATGAGCACAGGATAATAAACACCAGACTGATTTCCATTTATAATTAATATATAATTATTATTTCTGTGGGGTTCCACGCTCATCTGCAGCTGCTGTAACCCCTAGTTTGGGAAATGCTGTTGATATATTCATGCTGTCACTTCTACCAGTGAATGAGTTTGCCCTCCAGTTCATCAGCCCTTTAGATATCACTGTAACTGCAGTAAGGAGAAGAAAAAAAAAGTGCCACATTTCACTTTGGATGTGGGGAAGCAAACATCTTCCTAACCCCAAAAAGGGACTCTCTCCCATATTCTCCTGCACCACATTGTACTGTGAGCAGCACTTGACTGCGGTTCCATAGCAAGTTTGGTCAATGTTCCCCTTGCAAAGCCACTTTCACCAGTACAGCAAAGCTTCTATTCCTAAAAATAAAAGCTAACATTTTGAAGGTATTTTCTATAACTTATGTTATCTTCATTGGTGTGAGATGAGAAATATTCTCCAATGGTGTTTCCTCAACTGAAGCACAGCGGGAAATCTGAATTCAGTTACTGTAATTTCCTTGAAAGACCTACAGGAACCAAGAAACATAAGCAGCAAGGGCATAGCAATATGAAGAGGAAAAAAAAAAAAAATCAAGAAGAGCAAGATTCCCTCAACCCCAAAACAGATAGAAGAGGCCACATGAAAGGCAGACCAAGAATTTCCTTCCCACAACACTACAGAAGCAAGAAGTATTCAATTAAGTTGAAAGCTGACAAGTTCACCATCAAACAAAAGGGATACCACCTCTTCATGCTCTGAGGGATACAGATTTGCAAAGCTAAAGGCTTAGCAGTGTTGAAGGGGAGAACAAAATACAGAATTACATTGTAATTTAAAATACTGTAAGACAAAGATCTGGAAAAAATAAAAATACATTTGATTTTTATGACACCAGCTGAACTAACAGGATTCCAGGGAGATGTACCCTGGAGTATATTATTGTCATAACTGCCTACTGTAGATTTTTTTTCATCATCATCTCAAGCATCTGTTACTACTCCTAATTAAAGAACAGATGGTCTGACCCAATATAACAATTTCTATGACCCTGTATTTATCAGCAGGTGGGGAAATTAAGTTTGGAGGTCTCAAAGCAAGCCAAGCAAGATGAACAAAAACAGGTAACTAAATAGGTCTTACCTACTGAAAATAATAGTCTTTAAGATTACATATGATGATATCCGTACTAAGAAAACAGTCTTTCATGAACTCCACCAGATGTATATGACTTAACTCCAGAAACAGAGGTATTAAGCCAATAAATTAATCCTTTTTTGAGGTTAAACTAATGAAGCACAGCTATTCCAGCTGTACAGTGAAATTCGTAGAAATGGAAGTCAGGATGTTCAGATAAAAGCTAGAGGCCAGTTTCCACAAAACTTCTGATAAAGTCATCACATATCAGTAAACAAAACAGAGACAACGATATAGGCTAAGAAATTTAATAACATAAGAAGGTATACTTTTGCCTATACATTTTAAAGGCAGGTTGAAAACATGCAGTTGCACTGTGAAAAACTGCATTCCCAAGTCTGGTAACAGAGGAAAGAACACAGCTTGAACTTATTCATCTGTGCACAGAGAGAATCTGAGCAAGACAGGTATTAACCTGTAAGGCAGGGCAGCATATGAAACTAAGTACATTTCTAAGTGAGTGATGCCCTCTCCTTCAAGGAATCTTTCAAGCTTTGCTGGTAAAAAGGGCACTTCTGGCAGTACGTGCCTGTTCATCTCTTACTGGGTTGGGGGGTGGGGTGGGTTACTACTATGATGGGGGAAAAGTAAAATATTAAAATGGATGAAAGTTATATGCTCATGAGTTACAGGACTTTCCAATGAGCTTATGTCATGAAAATGGGTGTATCAACCTCTTTAAGTTGACAGAAAATGTTACTGTAAGAAAATAAATAAAACATGGCCTTTCCACTCAGAAACAGTCACAGGGAACAAGTTAATACACATGTTCCTAAAGTATAAGATCACCTGGAGAAGACCAAAGCAACAAAGAGACCAGTGATCAGGGCATTGTGCTTGAAGACATCAGAAAGACACTCTTCAGCCTAATTAAAAAAAAACCCATCCATTTGGTGCCAGCAACAGCAGATCACTCAAAGCAAGAGAGCCTCCTTGCAGTACCTGCCAGCAAAGCACCTCTTCTACAGTCAATACAATTCTGTGATACCATAACCAAGGGGAGTAAAGCACTTCAAGCATTCCATATAAATCCTACCAATTTTCTCTACATGTACCCAACAGATGAGCTGGTATCTTGCATGTGAGAATCTAATGAAAAATCTCCAGATAATGTCTCTGAAGAAAAGCTTAAGTCTCCCACCAAGACATTCCTATGTTGGAGACCTCCAAGATGCAGAAAAAACAAGTCTCATGCCCATCACATAAAATTTGCATTTAAAAGTTCTTATCGTTTCTCAAATTTATATTAGCCACAAAAGGTAAATTCTATATGAATTGAGGTGTTAACATTCTTACAAACCCTGCTTTGAGGGTGTGATACAAACCAGCTTCTGTAAATATTAAACCTGGCTCTAAGCACTGAAAATTTAATGGCAGGTAAAACAGATCCAGTCTATAGTTTCTAAGATATTTCAAAACTTAATAGGAAGCTGACTGGGGAAAATTCTTACTTAAAAGCCCTTTAAAGTAGTGATTTTCACTGGCTGTTGTTTCAGGTGGGTACTTGTATGCTATTTGTTACAGAAAAAAAACTTCAAATTCCTACACTTACTTACTGGATTCCTACAATCCAATGGAATAATTTGTTTCCATATTCCTGAATATACAAACCTTCCAAGGATTTGTTGTGGCTTTAGAAGGCATAGTTGATTTTCTTCCTAGCACCTGGTAGCACTGCAGGGTATGGATTTAGGATTAGAATATTGTTGGTAATAGTGATGTTTTAGTTGTTTCCAGGCAGTCAGGGACTTTTCAGCTTCTCTTATTGCCCTGCCAGAGAGAAGGTGGCCCAAGGGATATACCATTCCATAGCATACAATATCATGCACTGCACAACTTGGAGGTTTACCTGGAGGCAGTGCAACTCAGGAACTAGCTGAGCATTGGGTTCAGGTGGTGAAAACTGCACTTTCCATCACTGATTTTGCACATTTTATTATTATTATTCTTTTTTTTTGTTTCCTGTCCTAATACACTGTCTTTATCTCAACCCACAAGTTTTCACTCTTTTGCTGTTTATCCTCCCTTCAGTTCTTTCCCACATCCCACAGGCAGGGGTGGGAGGATGAGTGCACAACTCTGTGGCTGTTTTAGCTGCCAGCCAGGTTAAACCATGACAATATCCTTAAACATTTGATGGATCCACCAACACTAACCAATACCCGTGAGTTAAAACAATATTTTAAAAATCTCTCCTGTCTCTCCACACAAGGCAGTTTCCATTAACGTGTACACAAGCTTAGTGAATGAGAAAGTCTTCTCAGGACTCGAAAAGTGCTCTTCACTCAACCAATCAATTTCTGAAAACCTATTTTCCTGTGAGGAACTTCATTAGATGAGATTCTTTTCCACAGGAAAATCCTGGGAGGAAACAGCACCAGTTCATGAAAACCTACCCACCTTTCTTCAAGCCGGTTTCTCCGTGAAGCCCTGATGCAACACCTCATTCACCAGACACACATCTAAGGGCAGAGCTCTGAAAGCCATCCTGGGGAGGCACACAGGGTTTGGGCGGGAGGTGAATATTCACAGCCCACCTCCTGCAACCAGAACCCCATAAGCACACACAATGTGAGCTCTACGCAACGTTATGTGAAGATAAACAAGGAAGAAGGCTGGTGGCTGAAGTTAAATGGGGGCAGTACTACTGATGAGAAGTCAGAGAGATCAACTGTCATCCTTTTTACTCTGGGGTACACTGAGACTATGTTCAGATACTTCCCAGCTGATTTCAGGTTTTCTGTTTCCTCTCTTATTATTTTGTACTGCATTCTTTAATATATTGAATTATTACTATCCTATTGCTCTATTGCACAGTTACCAAAAATACTTTGGTCTATGATGATGATGAGACTCTAAATTCCACTGCTGGTTCACACACCACAACCTGAGAGCAAAACTGGTAAACCATACAAAATCAATAGGTTTTCTTTAATAATTTCTCTTTAAGTAAACTTTGGGGTCTAATCAAACAAATTGACAGGTTGTTGGCCGCCCTTGCTTCTCACTGAGTTGTTCCAAACTGATTCCTAAACCATCATATAATTTGTTTCTTTCCTTATGTCACCAATTAGTTTCAACTGTAACAGGGCAGTACAGGCTCTTAGCCATTCCGCTATTCCGTACTTTGCACTGGCCACTTCCCAGTCACTGGCCTACTCCTTGATGTCTTCAAGTTCCTAAGTCTGAACTTGTAAAAAGTATTAAAAAAACATCAGTAACACAGTACAATGAGATGAAATTGCCGGTATAACAATTGTACTTGCAAAACCAAGAGAGGTTGGGTACAAGTGCAGAGTGTTTATAACAAGCAGGAAGGGAAAAAGCGGTTCTGCATTGTTTTTTATTTTTAATTAGGGTACCACTACTCTGACTACTGAATTCTTACACTGCCTTTCACAACCTGAGGCCAGCTCCTCCTCAAAGAGCAGCTAGTACAGTCAGTCTGTTGTTCTCCTGTGGCGAGCAGCCTTCAAAGAGATTATGATTTTTAAAAGGGGCAAGTCCTATTCCTTAACTTTTCTCTATACCATTTGGAGGCAGTTCTCAGCTATGGATGCTGCACAAGCTGTCCAGTTTATTTTTGTTTCTTTAATGGTAGCAATTGAAAACCCTTCCTAGTTAACAGCTAAATACAAGGACCTCTTTCCAGTAGAAGACCAACAAGCATTCTTCCCTTCTTTTTCTAGTGAAACTTGGCATAGAGACCAGCTGCTATTCATTTAAAGAGAAGCTCCTTCACCCAACTCTCTTCAAGCATTAGCACACATACAAAACCACAATGAGAAGTTGTTAGTGAAAGGTAGGAACAGACTACACAAGGGCAGATATTTCCATCCAAGGAAGAAGCAGCATGACATCAATTCATTACTGCTGCAGCTCCCCTCACTTTCAGACCCCTCTTCCCTCTATCCCCACAAGGGATAGGGAAGCACAGCTGTCTCTTGCATGCCCCAAACCTTTACAACCCCACGTCACCCAATTCTCCCCCAATTTAACAAGCTAAGCAGCCTTCTATACCCCTTTTCTCTTGCCCGCCCCCATCCCTGGACCTCCAGACAAAGTAGCTCTGGATGCATCTAACCTAGCTCCCTACTTCCAAACTTTGGCCCTACTTGTTCCTGCTCCTCCCAGCTCAGCATCCCTTTTGTAGCTCCCAGAAAGCAGAAAACTAAGGGCTAAAGAGAAGGGAATCCCCTTCTCCAGTACTTGCTGCATGTCCTCCGTAGGTCCAATCTATCACAGAGGAACTGCTGTTTGTTCAGAGAAACATCGTGTTATTTTCAAGAGAACAGAATGTAGCCCTAATGGGATGACTTCCATAAGCACATGGGTAAACATGACATACCTACACCCCAACACATGTACAAGACCCTCAGGGATGGAGCTGGGGCCTACACTGAGCCCTGTGATGCAGTTTAATATTACGGCTTCAGCACCCGCTGGCAGCCTGACGCTGCCAGGAACAGACACCAAACCCTCCTTCTCCTGCGGGGTCCTCCCTTCTCTATTTCTGTCCTACAGTTATCTCCTTGTGTTACAAACACATTCAGCTTCCAAAACAGCAGAAAACTAACACAGTAAGAAAATCTCTATCAGCCTCTTTTTCCTCGGATGGTCCATTAGGTAAGTTATCTCACATGTATGTCAAGGGCAAGAGCAAAGGAGAGGAACAGAAAGAGAAAAGCAGAAACAAGACTTCAATCTTTCAGGTTGCTACTTACTGTAAGCAAAACTACCAGCCATAAATTAAGTCTACAGTTGCTTTTAATAGACTTCACTAAATTCTGAATTTTTTAGGGATGTGCATATGCCTTCCCAGTTAAAAGGATAAAAATCAGTATATAACAAGTGTATTTAGAAAGCTCTCTTCAACTAAATTGAAATAAGCCTGCATTAGCCTGCTCCAGTGTGTGTAGGGGGGTAGACTAGATGATCTTTTGAGTTCCCATGCAATTCCTAACGTTCTGTGATTATAACATTCAAATGAAGGTTGTCTTGTGAGGACAAAATACATCTAAGTGTCAATGTACCCCACAAATTCCTATTGCTCAGCTATCTCTGAAGCTGCTTATTTCTCTGCAAATGTATGTTTTCAAGCTGGGAGAAGTCTTGAAATTTCTCTTACTGAAAGAAGCTGAAGGAAGCTTTGTTGTAAGCATGTGGATTCCTTCATCTGTCCTGCAGCACATACTGCAAACACCATCTCAGTCAGTAGCCACACTACTGCCAGCTCTATGAGTTTCAGGACAAAATTAACACAAAAGACCATGTTTAAGAAACCAATTAACATCTTCAATGTGTCTAGAGTACAAAAACTCATAGTATTTCTAAAAATGGAAAGCTCTGAAGATCAGTCTTCACAATATTCATACCTAAAGAAGCAAACACACAGTTCTTCAGCAACCCCAGTGAAACACTGTTTTCACAATTCAGTGTTTAGTAATGGATCTGCATGCAAATGAACATCTCACTAGGTGTCCATCTTCAGACACCTGGATGTTTGCATAGATCTGGTTAGCCACACTCCTGGGATGATCTACATAGTTCTGAAACTGCTGGCAAACCAAGTTAAATAGGTAGCTCAAGTCCTTCCCTTTTCCTCCTGCTCAAAATTTCTAAACCAGAAAAATAAATCAATCCCTTAACCTTTCTCCAATGTGGTTCTTACAATCCAGAGGGGAGCTTCTGGCTTTTGTGCCAGTGCTTATTCCCAAAACACAGCTGTAAAGTATAAAAATCAATTAATAATGTTTTGATACAAGACAGCTTGTCCAGACACTGTAGGACAGATTTACTAAGCTCATCATTAAATGAAACAGTCAGGAATCTCCTGAGACTTGTTTTTCCACAAATGTTGACAAGAGACAAGTACTGCTTTTATTATCACTGTCTAAGCTTAGAACAGAAGTATACTTCTCATTTCAAATGACCAAAGGAAAAAAACATAACTACCCCATAGCATTGATCATGATTCTCAACTATGAAAAATGACAAACATATGTAATAAAACCACTCATTTTTTAAAACTGTTTATAATTCTCTGCATACATGCATTCCTATTAATGCACTCGATTAATTCACAACATGAATTTGATACTCATAGAAAAGAGCTCCACTTACGCAAAGATGGTTCCTCTCGGAAATATCACAGGCATTTGAAGAAGGTCACAGGAAAACTCTCTTCAGAGATGCAGCAGCTGGTAAAACAGAGACAAAGCTATACCAAATATACTGATTAAATATTTTGGTTCAGATGTACCTAATTCAAGACCTAGGTTATCCATGAGTTTGAAAACATTCTTAAGGGGAAAAAAAAAAATCCAACAAAAAACCCCACCAAAAACCTCACACCTCACAAAAAAGTACCAGCCACAAAACCTCAGTGGTACCAAAGAGAAATACTTTCATGGAAGAATGGTCCAATCCATCCAAGACTTAACCAACCATATAGTTATCTGCATTTCCCCTGTCCCCAGAACCTCCTTTTGTTAGTCATTCCTGTTCACTGTTTGTAAGTCAACTTCTCCCACCTTTTCTTGTCCTTTTCCTTCTACTGTTCTTTCCCCTTTTTTCCTTTTAAACAGTCTCCAGCTCTTACAGTCTTGCCTTTCTCCCCTGCAAGCTACTGGCCCTATCTCCCAGGCTAGCATCTTCTCATCTCCCTTTCTTCTTCAGCCCTCTGGTATCTGAACCACAATCATTTCCTTCCTCCGCTCTGGATGCCAACACAGACAGCACTACCAGTACTGAACAGATTGTCCCTGTACTTTTATTCTGAAGACCCAGAGCTCACAGAGGCTGATTATTTCAGAGGACAGCGATGTGAGAAGACACACTCAGGCAGTGCAGTCATACACTGGGGTATGCTTGGGTACCTGTCAGACCCTGCAATGTCTAGCCAGCATTACAAACAGTGAGTGAAAGAAAATGAGGGCCCTTCAGCAAATTTAGTTGCCAAAACAGTAAACCTAAATGGACTAAGTATAATCTGTGCAAGCTAAGAGTCTTTGACAAAAAGGGCTTAAACTGGGACACAGCTGGTTTTTAGAAGAAAACACTAAAAAACAAACCCACAGAACCATCTAAGTTTCAAATGACAGAACTGCTAGATCCAAGTAATTGCAGTTTAAGCTAAATAAAACGATGGGTTGGTTTTTTTTCTGCACTGATAGTCCCAGAGCTCTCTGACTGATGAGTCAAGATAGCACTAACGTTTCCAGAGTGCCATTTAAAGCAAAGTCACCAATGCAGGATTGCTTTTCAGTACCAGGCTGTGAAACGCAGCAGATGAAGTGGTGACTGATGAGCAACTCTGCCTTCTGTTCCACAGGGCAGGACAGGGCACACAGCTGGAGTTGGCAGACTCAAGCTGCACTGCCCTTGTTCATCAGGCAGAGTCACTCAGAAAAGGATCGCTGGCATAACTTTCAAGAACTAAACAGTACAACTTCATACTATCCCATGCAGGACAGTTTTACACAGATGCAGCATAATCTGTGCTACAACACAACCCACTGTGAAGTATCTGATTAGCTGAACGAGGCAAGATACCTAGGAGATGCTGCCTGTGCTTAGCAGGGCAGTGCTTATCCTCTCCCTCATTACTCCTGGGGAAAAGACCCTCAAAGCAAGGATCAGATAAGCAGATGGGGGGAGCCAGGTCCATCTTTTTGAAAGGGGGCACCATCCTGAAAGCACTTAGTGAATTAATACATGGCCAAACTCAAGGATATTCTAGTGAACTTAATTATTTCCATTTGCAATTTCACTTGGGCAAGCTGCCTGTGTTATCCTCTGACGGATGGCTTTACCAGCTGAGGGGTTTGGGTTTGCTCTTTAAATCTCCTTGTGACTTTCAAGAAAACAGAACAACTACAGCCTGAGTAGTAGGATTTCTTATTTCAACATCTGTTCACAAGTGAGATTAATTCCACTAACGATGGAGAAAAAAAAATAATCAACCTTCACCCAAAAGCATAACATTTTCCTAAGGGCAGTAATATAATTCTGGTGGTTTAGGTCTTGCCATTTTTATTTTAAGCAAATATCCTTAGATTTTTTTTTCCAGTTAAAAAAAGCAACTTAATACCAAACTCTGCTGTGCATCTACTTTTTCAATCCTCTAGACATTTGGAATTATTTTCTACTTGTTTTGCACTTAAAATACCTTCCCAGACATGACAGATTAAACAGAAGACAATGTGTCAAGTAGAAGTTATCTGAAGACTTACATGGAAAAAAAAACCACAAACCAAAAACCAGATTGAATTTGCATGTTTGTCTTCTGTTGCACTTTCATACCTTGATTTTCCTAGTATAGCCTATTGCAGAGAATTAAATCAAGGAAGAGATACAGTCCTCCTTGGAGCAGGGATTTTAGCATGCCATTTAAGCAGTGTAATTGGCAGGACCAGCAAATGATGTTCAATGCTGGTTCAGCATTAACAGAAAAAAACTTGTTAAACAGCAACCATTTAGGAAAAGAGCCATTAGAGACTTGTGGATTATCTCCAGTCACCACAGCTTCAACTTTCAGCACATGTAGCTGTGTTACAGCTATGTGAACAAGAGTTTTGAACCATGGTCCTCTACTAAGTGGCTCCAGTCATCACAGGGGAATCAGCCCAACAGTCCCAAGATGTCTGTCTATTCCAGCATACTTTTTGTCAGATACTTAGCAATACAGTACATTGCTGAACTTAGGGCAAGTCTACTCAAACAGCTAATGCAGCACAACAAAACCAGTGACTCAGGCCACTCATTTGTCCGGCTTTTTGGATCCTTGCATGCCACAAACCTCCTTATCAGTGATCTTTTATACTGTTCTGACACAGGCAAGACAACACTTTTAAGTCAGTGCTAGTCTTGCCCAGATGAGAATTGCAGGAAAACATTGTATATAGAAGTGGTTTGGCAATACTAACACAGAATTTGTTATTCCCTCCAAGTCTTTCTGAATTAAACACCAGACCAGCAGAGCTCTGCAAGACAGTTGTGGAGGTGGTGGGCTACAAATTACACTAGCATACAAGAAGAATTGAGGAGCACTATTGCCAACACTGCTCTGAAATTCATTAAGAGTTAGTTAATGGCTGCTTTTCAATAGCGTGCTGGCTTGAGCAGCTCACATTGATTCTGGATCTCACCCAGGCCTTAAAGCCTACAGAGACGAATAAATCTGTGGTGGCATATAGGATCGACAGCCAGTTGTATAATCTGGTCTAGATAACGAGGGACTTCAATACTCCAGGACTCCATAAGGAAGTGGCAAGAAATTTCATGAAACAACACTAAAAATACACTCTCCTTTAAAACAATTTATCTAATTCAAAGATCAGTCTTAACACACAGTTAAATGCAGCTGCTTACCATAATGTGTACACTAGTGTATGTAAATAATTAGTCTAAATTTCTAAACTATTACTGACTTGCACTGAGAACTAGTGAACCACAGGACATCCCAAAGCAATATGAAACAGGGTATGCATCCTTGCAATAGTGACCTTGCAATAGTGAAGAAGTGGGAAAAGACTTCAACGGCAATACAAACAACACAATTCTGATGCTCAGAATGATTTGAATATATTGCTGGGGGAGAAAGAACAGGAGTAAAAATCCATGTGGGTTAGTGGAGAAAAGATAAATTACAATAAGGAAGTTACATTAAACCAGTATAATATTCTCCCTTGAGTAAATGTCTAGTGAAGCAGCAGGTGTAATTTATGTAAATGACATATTTGACACTGTTCAATATGACCTGGAGACTGGAGATCCAAAATAGTAAATGTAGATGAGCATTAACTCCCAGAAAACTTGCTTTTACAAGACTGCAGCAGTGGCTACATATAAAGAATACAAAGCATTTCAGGTCAGTCCAGCTACAGCTTGACCTGCAACAAGTTTTGCTTAGTATTTTCATTATTAATTTGGGTGACTAAACAGAAGCCCCCTTGAAGAACTCATAGGTGCCACCAAACTGGAGGACAAGAATTACAAGGAAGAGTCTATCCTGATTGTAGTTATCTAGGGAAATCGGGAATCCTAAAGCCAACCAGGTAAAAGTCACAGAATCACAGAACGTTAAGCACTGGAAGTGACCTCAAAAGATCATCTCATCAACCCCGCCGGCCCCACCTGAGCAGGATCACCTAGACCATGCAGGTGAAAGCACAATAAAATGCTGTTAAGTCTGAAAGAGATAAGTTAGTAATTATTAACACACACCACCACAAACACAAAAAATAAGCCATCTAAAGAGTAATAAAGCAGAAAATAACTTGGGGAGCAGTATTGGGTCAGAGACTAAGAGTCTTCATCCTGATATTGTACCAGAAAGCCAAATATACTTCTGGAAGGTTTTAAGACTGCTGAGGACAAAAAGTTCAAGCAAGTATTTCAAGTCTATTTAACACCATTGTCCTGGCTTTGAAATGCCATATAGATCATTCTTTTGTATTCTATGGAATAGAAACTCAAGTCTGGTTCTATGGTTACTAAACCTGACTGACAGCAACTGAAAACAAAACCTCATCATCTTAATCTAGTTACATATACTTGCTTTTCCAAGTGCTCTTTATATATAACCTATTAACACATTTTTAGTGACAATACATATGAACAAATTTCTCTTTAACCTCCCAAATAGAAAAATTCCTTCTAACTTCAGTCTCCTTGTTTTATGGACTTCTTATGAAAATAATACTAAATAGTTTAAATAGAACTAAGCAATGGAGTTACCAAGAGTCTACACAAGACACTACAAATAACTTACTAATTCTACTGCTTTTCTATGTTTGCAATTCACTTCTATGTGGTTATAATTTTATAGTAAGTTTCAATGCAATGTTTTTTTTTCACTTTTAAAAAGTTGTTACATTCTGACTCCAGCTGATGCCATTGGCTTTTACACCTTAGATATAAGATAATTTGGACTGTACCTATAGTCGTGTACACACACGTTTACTTTAGTTCTAATCACACATCTCTCAGCACTGATTTTATTTTTCAACTCTGCTGTGAAACAGCAACAATATTCAGACTCTTACTTCACCATAACCCAACACGTATTCACATTGGTTCTGGCTCAGAGCATCAATCAGAGCTGACATGTCAACAGTACATACAAAACATGACACCACACTTCAGTCCTTTCAAGAATTCAGACTTTCAACAGCACTTGTTTAGATTTTGCACCAGGACCACCCCAATTCCTTCATCAACATCCCCTTCTGTTAGAAGTTTAACAATAATCAAGTTATTCACATATACAAGTTGTATTCTATGAACTGGTGCGTGGAAAAAAGTGGCAAACAAGCTTATAATGGCCATAAAATTAGAAATGGACAGCATTCCCCTCTAGGGATGCTGATAAAAAAAATAATGCAGATACTCCTAGTTCAGAAATCTAAAAGCCAGAATACTTAAAAAAAAGCCTGGAAAAAAAAAAAAGCCTGAAAATCCAAGACTGCCTTTATATCAAATGAAAACACTTGCTGAACGACAGAACGAGTAGTTGATTACATCTCCTGGAGTATTCTAAACCATCTGTGAAACTAGATCATGATGCCTGGGTCTGATAGAAGAGGAGGAAGGATTCACCACAACTCCACTTACAGTGTACCAGCAGTACTGCCATAGGAAAGAAGGTAACCACTGGCCTATGTACAAGAGAGGTACTTGTCTACGGACAGATACTGTGGGCAGAACGCGGCGTCTTCAGACACACTAGCACCTAATTTCAGAAAGAGAACTCAAAACACCCCAACCATCTATTTGGTACGTACAATAGATTTCACCAAATATATTTTCTCTGCACTAACAGAGAAAACATCAGGATTCTGATGAACAAATTGGAGAACAACACAAAACAACACTGTCAAAGAAAACAAGTCACCACATCCACCTGAAAACAGCAGCACTGTTATACCTGAAGGGAGATAAAAGCTATGGAAAATAGGGAAGAGCAATGATGTTATCATTACCCTACAGAAGGTTGATCTCTTTCCAACGTGGTACATTCCATCAGAAAATACTTCTCAAAAAGTATTTGTCTCTAATATTGCTTCACAACCAACAGCTCCCAAGTATGAGAAAGAAATTTGTGAGGTCCCAATGCCTCTAAAAGGCAAAAAACTCATTTTACATGGAGAGAGAGAGAGTGGCGCAAGAGGGGATTAAGAGACAGTAGTATTATTAATCTGTGGCAAATCAAGAGTATAATTCAAAGTTTGTGGCTCCTGGTTGAACATTCCCATTTTTAGACAAGTTTTCCCTGCATATCAGGTAAATCTTTAAGAATCCATCCTCTTAACCACAGAACACAAAGAAAAAAAAAAGGGGGGGGGGAAATCACTTTAGAGAATAAACAGCTGTCTAAACATCTACTTAAGTCCAGAAAAGAAATCCTACGTCATTGTGAGATTCTTCAGTCTTGAAAAGATTAGCCAGAAGCCTAACTGTATCATCAATAAAACTCCCTTGGATAGAGGTTTGTTCTTTGTTTTAGGGGTAGGAGTAGGGGTAGTAAAGCTTCTTTTGTTAAGTATTTTAACAGAATAAAGACAAGTTTCATTATACCCCATTCCAACAAATCAAAGTTGGATATCACTCGACTTAGAAGTCTGTCCCTGTCCAAATATAAGAAAACATCATTTGGCTTACATGAAAATGACAAAATATTGGTCTGATGTGTTACATTTTATGCTGATTGGATTGAACATATGACAAAGGTAAACGATGCTGAGATATCTCCCGTACTTGCCTGTGACAGACCTATCATTACCCTACATACACTTACCAATGCAACTCATGCACAAAAACACACTGCAAAACCTCTCAGATTAACAAAAGAGACTTACAGTACTTATTAAATCTGATCATTAATACAGACGACTTCCCCTGATTAACAAAGGAATTTACAGAGCTATCTCACACTCAAGGTCATCATGTAAACTCACAACACAGTGTTACTGTTAAAGACAATTTAACCCACTGCTTTTGTTCAAAATGCACCGGATCCACATAACATGAAAAGATGAAGAAGGCATATAGTAACTTAGTGAATACTCTGAATTTCTCAACTAGCTGACAAACCCTGTGGATCCTCAACACAGCTTGCAGTTTCTTTCAATGTGTTTTTCTTCAATTTGATATCCAATCTGACTCTTGTCCGCAAAACTTGAGGGGACTTGAAATCTCATTCAGGAATACTCTGTACAACCGAAGTATCTCCAAGATCATCCAGATGCACATTTCCCACTAATAAAATTGCACAGCTATCCTAGAGCAATGCTAGATGGCAAGCAGAGGCAAGTTACTCGGTAAACAAAGTAATAAAACCAAGTCTATCATGACTAATAAAGACTAGCAAACTCAGTTTCTTATTGATTTGTGCCCTACGCTCCAAAGTGTCTTCCAGCTCCCCAAGTTAATACTTTTGGCTCCATTCTCTGAGAACTGCTCGCACTGTGCAGCCCATCAGGGCATTACACTGCATTCCTCTCCTATCACATCATATCTCTTCCAAACTTTTGGAGCTGTATCATTGAGACTTGTCATCTTTCAAAATGATGGTAAAAGCAGGTTCAAAAGCTCTTAGGAAAGCCTAGGCATCATCAAATCAAGTTTAAAAGAAGAGTGTGTGCAGAGTATTTCTGTCCAGCAGAGAAATTAAGTTTTTTGGTTGCTTGTTTTAAACTTCTCCTATCAAAAGCATCTCAATCAAATAAGGACACAAATCAAAGTACTTTTTATTGGTTAACCTCTGTCACAAAGAAGCATCTTCCAATTATTTTCTCTTCTCACTTGAATTGTCTAACTTAAAAATCAGGTAACATGCACTGGACATGCATCCCAAATCTAACCAGAACACAGATACATTTCATGTCCACACCCAACTGTTGCGCAGGAGAATGCATTTCACAGAATTTCCCTAATTAAGAAGCTGTAAGAGGGACAGAAGTCAGCAGCATGGCAAGCAGAATACTTCTGTGATAAAAAAAAACATGTGTAAGGATGCAGGAATGTGCGGTTGTTGTTGCCCTGAACATATGAAGAGCTACCATGAAAAGATGAGACTGCATGCAACACTTCTCATTCTGCAAAGAGCAAAAGGACCAGCTGTGCCAGCAGTAACCCAACTGCATCAGCAAAGCAGCACTAGCAGCAGCATGGAGCTTCAACACTGGTACCTCTGCACCGTGGCATCGCAACTGATGCCGAGAAGGCACTGCCACAAGACATGACACCTGCCACATCACCTTCTAAGCAGCACCTTGCAAAACAAGTCTCTGCAATTTTCTCAGTTACAATGGATAAAAGGTGTGTAGATGTTGTACTTGAGAACATGGTCTGGAGGTGGACTAGGCAGGGTTAGGCTGTGCTTGGACTCGATCTTAAAGGTCTTTTCCAACCCAAAGTATTCTGTTATTCTATGCCTCTTTTTGCCTACCCCCTCTTTCAGAAACAGACTGGTTAAAAGGAATTATTTTAAACAAAAATCAGTTTAGGTGTTAAAAAAACTGAAATCACTAGACTCAAAATCACAACAAATACTTTAAGTTAACTTAAGCTTACCTAACAGTATGCTACCTTCAGCATTTTCATCATTAGTTTAAAATGCTGGGGTATTCCCTACTTCTGAACAGAAAAGAAAAACAGAAGGATAAAAGGAGGAAGGAAAGTGAGGGGAGTGGTGTACTTCAGATACGAGTTTATCAGCTGCTCAAAACAGGAACAAAACTTCTCCAAACTCACCTGCCTGAAGTGTAACAACATACAAGGTGCACTCTATTTTTTAATATACATTCCATTTTGGTACTATAAAGCTGAAAAGAAATCAAAGTATGTTTGAGCAAAAAACATTTTGGCATAGCTGTTCCTGGTTTTCCATAATACTTACTACTAAAACATTCCAATGTAGTTCTGCAATTGCTTGTGAGACATACTTACTTGAAAAACACTGGGTTTCAAACACAAAACCTGAAACCACAGGTCTGGTGCACTTGTGCTAGAAATAAACTAATGTTGCAAGCCACAAAGCTGAACTCTAAAAAAGTAAATGTACATTAAATAAGAGATGGAAATTATGGTTTATGCCTACACAGATCAGCTGAAATAAAAACCCTGAGAGGGATGTTTAAATCCATATTGGCCACAAACTGCAGTAACCACACAAACACCAAGCAAGAAGTGCTACTTCCACATCTGGTTGGTCAACAGGCATTAACACAGAATATCTGTGCTCTGTAAAGTAAGTTGTATTTCAACTGCCATGCCAGGGCAGGCAGCAGCCTCTCTCTGCCTCATAGCTGGGATACCAAGCCCAAACCTGTTCGTCAAGAGTTGGTTTTCTTTGGAAAAGGGAAGGGAAAAGTGTCACTGCACTGTAGCTTACACCAAAGGACAAGGAAGAAAACTTCTCCTGGTTTTGTCCTAATGGAATTATGGCCAGGAAAAAGAGTATGTCAGGAGAAAACAAAACCAGTAGCCCTTAAGCTACAAAAACAAACAAAAAAAAAACCAAAAAAACCCCACAAACAAACCAACTGAGCAACTTGTAGCACCTTAACATTCTAATTATGATGTTTATTGACATCATCTGTACCAGAATTTTAATGCATTAGTACACTTGCAACTTCCCATAAGCACCATAAAGCTCTAAGGGTCTCAAAAGATTTCTTACACTGATTTGCTTCACAATTCACTTGTTTGAGGGAAAGGTTAAATCTCCATTTTGATTTAATCAGCAAAATTAGAAAACAGCTTAACTCCTGATTATACAAAAACGTTAGGAGGTCAGCCACAATCCTCTTTGCGCTACAGATGAACAATTCCAGAAGTGACCTCAGCGCACCAATATCATTTTGTTCACTGCCTGGAAGCTCCTATGGACAGGAGGTACATACCTGCCCAGCTATCCTAGAGAAGAGCTGTATTATTTGGTCAAAATGGAATAACAGTAACAACAGGTAATAGAAATGTAGTAGCATGCCTTTGGCTATGTCAGTAGAGATATTATTACTCATCTGGGGTAAACACAGAGAAGTTTAAGCCTCAACCCTGAAAGTTTTACATGCTGCAATGATTCACAGCTCTGCAGCACCCACTTCTAGGTGACTGTAGCAAACAGATAATCAAATACGACAATCCGATCCATTACCGATACTACCTGCCATTTCTCGAGTCCTTGCAGAACTCCCTACACTGAAGTCTACAAAGATATCTGTTCCACATCAATTTATACTCCAACACTCACAAACAATACTGCAGCATCCCACAACACAACTCTGCCATAGAGAGCATTAGGAATTAATCTGTAAAGAGTACTAGTCCTTCAGTGCCAAATTCCTGCCTTCAGTAACAAACACTATTCTGCCCTTTCTCAATTAAAAAAGCTGTTGCAGAATCTGAACGGATAAGAGCAAGGCAGCAAAGAGCAAAAGGTACTGGATTCAGAAAGTCTCAAGCTAGAAGTCACCAGAGGTTAAATTCAGCTTAGAGCTACAGACATGAGCTATATTCCTCCTTTGACATCTGTTGCTGTGCTGTGTCAGCAACTCTGAGGCTAGAGGGAACTCTGACTTGACCAAATGTAGCAAGCCAACAGCAACACTGGATTTCTGGATGAAAGACAACAGTTAAGACTTCAATGTATGAGAAAATGCATCCAACTTATCCAAATATTTAACCTGCTCTTTTGAGTATCTTTCCAATATCTATAAAGCTAGTCATGTACCTCAACATTCCTCTCTACACCTAAGCTATTTTAACAAAAGCAAAACTAAAACCCCCTAGATCAGACTTTACATGAAATGACAAGGGCTTTGCAGAGTAATCCACAAGAGTGTGCTTGGCCCACAACTTAATTCCAAAGCAAAAATATTAAATAGCCACTGCCTTTACCTGCTCTTTTCTCTCAAGTTTTCAGTCTTACCAAACCTACCTCTGCTTCCCTTTTATAGACACAGAGAGAGGCAAGAAGTAAAGATTTGCAAGGAGCACGTGTTTATGTCCCTTCACTCCCTCACAGCCAAGCATGTAAATGTTTAAAGAACACTATAAACTTCTGATTCTATATTAATCCCAGTTGCGAAGGCCCTCAGGCCCCGGTGGTTTTATAGCTCATCTTCTTTCTAACAATCTCCTCCAAACAGCCATTTGCAGGGAAGTGAAGCTAAAGCAGAAGCTGGACCTTTTTGGAGCATGGAAGGGTGCACTGGTTCCCAACTTCAACCTTTCTTCTCAGCCAGCCTCTACAAAGGGCTCCAGCACGGATGCTTCAAGGGAGAAAAAGAGGAAGCCAAGGAAAAAGTCATGCTGAAGGAAATAAATGCTTAAAAGCAAAAGGAAACAGCTTTGCAAACCCGTTATCAGTAGCTCAGGAACAGAAGGGTAGTGACTCTTCCCCTGAGGTCTGACTCACACGATGAAATCAAGGCCTTTAGAAGCCACACTACACCTATGCTGACAAGGCTACTTAATAAGAGAGAAACAAGAAAAGAGAGAAAAAGATACTGATTTCTCCAATGTTTCTTGTCACAGATACCTAGCCAGCAGCTTTCAAACAATTCCAACTGTGTGGGACCAGGTTGGCTCAACAAATGGAGTAGAAAACCACTTTCCAGCCTTTATTTTGCGTACATGCAGAGTGGAGGAGCTAATGGCACTAAAGGCTGGCCAGCACACAAGGTGAAGTCTTGAGCAGTTGTCACATCTAGATACAGCCTCACAAGTGACAGGTCAAACACAGATGAAGGAGAGGACCATCCTCACATGACAAAACACCTCAAACCAGCAATAAACCCCAAATAATCCACCACACCACATCCCAACTTAATTCTATCCAACCAATTTCTCAAAACACCTTGCCACCCTTGGTTTCATGGCTTAGAGGAAATTGACCTCTTGTGAATTTTCAAACATACACAGATGCAAAAATTTAATGAGATTTAATAAGAAACCTGTCTTCTCCCCCTTTCTATTTTTAATAAAGATGTACAGGCATGGGAGAGGTTGCTGCTCAAGCACATGTTAAGGCATTTTAGCTTATTCCTGTAAAAATACCTTATATAAAGCCAAAGCTGAGTTTTCAGCTGCCCTGAGTTAAAAAAATCATTTGCAACTTCTGCTAATTATAAGCTTCCTTTTCAATGTATAGAAATTGTCGGGATTTTTAAAGAAAAAGACTTCGTAAAATATTTTGTTAGTGGTATTAAAGGTCAATAAACAGTATAGCTTTGAGGTTCTAAAGAACCATACCAAGCTTTCAAATGGGAAAATGATGAACGGTGGGATGAAGTAATGACTGATTACATAAATTCATCTAACATAATATACAAGGCATAGAATAACATGCTAAGAAACCTACACAAATTAAGATTAACAGCAAACACTACTAATTGCATTACTACCAGTGTGAAAGCTATATAGCATCATTCCCATTAAGACATGTACACACATGTATGCTATGTTATATACATAAAGAGACATGACTAATACCTTTACAGATCCCATCAGCACAAGGCATCAGACTGCCTCATAGACACTGATCTTTATCTTTCATCAAAAGGAGCAGAGTTAAGTTGTGGTCTTGCATTATGCATAAGTAGTGAATACAGACTGAAAAGTAAGCTGATCTCCCATTTCAAGTGGAAAGCGTGAACTTCACAGGTGACAGCTCCATGCATTACCCTAGTTTACTCCTTAGCTTCCTTGAATTTTTCTGTATGCAACAACAGAAAACTTACAACACATTGCTGTGGCTAGTCTTAGGCAATCCACTAGTGTTTAGGAACAGGAATATCAGGTAAGAGAGCAAAGCCGTTACATCACTTTGGCAGAGAAACTGCAATGAGCTGTTGATTTCACAGTTCAAGAAGGATGCTGCTGGATGAAAAAAAATAAATGCCTATATAAAGAAGAGAGAGAGCAAGAGAAGATGAAATCTGATACCTCATGAAAGAGCCACCAGTGACTGGAAACTACACCTACACACTTTCAGGCTTCTGTTCTTTTAAGATAGATGGAATCATTTAAGAACCATTAATTTCCAAGTTCCCAGAAACCTTTTCATTGGAATGGGATGCTTCCCTAATAAATGCTATATTTCACCTTGGTGTATCTGTTCTGAACCATGAGTTTAGGAAATCTGATAGCCAATGCAGTTGTAGTTTTTTTGTGAACATCTGCAGCTGATACTTTATAAAAGAACCAACCATTTTCCATCTACAGATAAAAAGCAAAGCAGACAGATAACACCAGTATTTAAAAGCAGCACTGGAATGAAGCTCACAGTTCCCAATTCCAATTTAGCTGCTCTATGTTCCCCCCTCTGTTAGGTTGCTTCGTTTTGGCTGGGGGTTTTGGGGAGCGCTGTTGTGGTGGTTTTTTGGTTTTGTGGGTTGTTTGGATTTTTTAACTCAGTCCAGGAGTTTAAATTTTTCCCTGTCTCTCAGTGTCTAAGATTGAACATGGCACAAGCTGAGCCATGCAGAAACTCCAAATACCAGGGTTGCTCGTTCTTCACCAGTCAGTCCCACAAAATATTATAGCAAGATCAACTACAGAGCATCATGTTTGTTAATCTATGTACATCTGTAATCAGACAGAGCACTAAGTACAGAGTTACTAGTTCTAAGTTACACTACATTACACATTTTAAAGGTAAAATTAAGAAAAATTCATACATGGAATAATACCTGTATTTCATCTACCAACAGCTCTCCACATTTATGAAAGCCACAGAACTCCATAAATAAATATGAGTTTCACAAAACCCACTCAATTCCCAGGGCACGGGATTGCAATGATTAAGCATCAGACTCCTTGACAGCCTCAAACAGGCTATGCTAAAACCCATACTGTTAAATCCTTGCAATCTTTTTTAATCTGGGATAGCTTAAGACTAACTTGGGCATTCCGAACCATCCTGAAATCAGGAAGTTTGCAGGCACAGCACATGGAACCCCGTTCTTGACCTGCCTAGTCAACAGGTGCCGTGTCCATAACAGTAGAGAATCTTCACAACCTATAAACTCTTTACTAAGAGAAAAGAGCAAGCAAAGCATAAAACCCTCACCAATTTACAGGCAGCCACAATTTAAAGGGATCCAGGCTTTCCTCTTCGCATTCACTCACATACACTTAGTTTCTGAGTACACAATCCTTTCAAGCTCAGACACAATGAAACAAAGGTGAACTCCATTTTCTATCATAATGGACACATCTAGCTATTAAGATCATCATCTGGTTTTGTTGAATGGTACAATTGTAACTCTCCTGTTCTAGATGTAATTAAATAATCTCCCAACTAACAAATGCCAACTTCTGGTAATTCACCGCACATTTTTTAAACACAAAAGAAGTTAAAAATAAGCTAACCACTTTAAGTTTCTTTTCCATTTTGAGATAATAACTGTAGTTATTGCAATACCACAGCACAAAAACATTAAAGGTGGCAATCAATGCATACATCAATGAGAGTATCTAATACCCTGTTCCCTTTGTGTCTCAGCTGCATGCACAGCTACATAGAGAATACATACACTCTCCAAGCAACACACACGTTGGCCAATACCATAAGTAGTAATTGCATGGGGTTCTTCCTAATTAAGATCACACAATGCTTTGGGTTGGAAGGGACCAATTAATTGAAGACCAATTAATTCCATCCCCCTGACACTGGCTGGGACACCTTCACTAGATCAGGCTCCTCATAGCCCCATCCTACCTGGCCTTGGACATTGACCCAGCCAGCAACTGCCTCACTTGCTACAGCCTCCTCCGGGAAACAGCTCGAAGTACAGACCTACTCGGTCCTGATATCAGCAACCATTTGTAGAACCACCAACTAAACCTTGAGGAAAGTGTAAGGGAGTGGGGGGAGGAGGGATGGGGTATGGGATGGAATCTGTAAAAATAAAGGGACACAACTCTGTAAATCTGCTCCCAGGCAGAGATCAGCTCCCATAGAGCTGCCATGTCCCATGAGAGGGAAGACAGCACCATATACTCTCAAACACAAGTCTCTGAAACAGCAGAGATCACTGCAGCAAAATCTGTCCCCCACCACACCTCACACAACCAGGCCTTACTACCAGTAACACATGAAGCCATGGGCCTTCAGCCTGTCAACAGGAAAAGACTAGTACAGGTAAAACCAGCAGCTTTAAAGGCTATCCTACAAAATGTAACTGAAGGTCAATGTCAGCCACTCAGGCACCAGACTATCCCCTCCTCTTCCCTCTATCCAGGTCTCCTCTTTAAGTGAGAAAGCAGCAGTCCCAGGTTAATATGCATGCAGAATTTTATGAGTTATGTTAGATTTGACAGAATGTGGGGAGCCTAACAAAGTTTATGCTGCTCAATGTCTTCCATCTAAATACCTTTACAGAGCCAATTACTGGGACAACTACAGGGTAGATTCTCTCACGTTAGAAACCTATCCATTTCTTCAGGCATCCCACAGACCAATGAACTGATGTGGCAAGGGAGGGTTTTTCTTTAGCAGCAATGTTTATTTACACTGCTTGTCACTTCCAGCTTGGACCTCCTTTACATATTCAAACCTAAATCTTTAAACACCCCTTAATCAACACATCATTATATTATTTTTAGTGGACAGAGCTCTGTTTTTCCTGCCTGGTTGCAAATCAGCTTAAACTGATTGAAATCCAGATCTCCATGCAGTCCCTAGCAAGTATTCTGCTCACCTCCCTTCAGGCAGTACTACAGCTTGTGCAAGATGTTGAGTTAATTCAAGAAGCATCTTAAAACAAACCCACCCCTGCCCATTTTTGCAAAACCAATGCCACTGCCCCCCATCCCTCCCTCCCACCCAAACCACACGTTGCAATATCCCAGCCTTCTTGATGTGCCTACTTGAACCAGGTTGTCACACACCCACAAAGAACTTGTATTTTATACGAGGCAGAGGTTAAGGCTGCACGGGCAGAAAGAACGGCAGGATCTCACCCCTGCAGCATCCCTTCATCTCTTCACTAGCCCCTGAAAGCATATTGTATTTCTCCATGGAAGGATAGATCATGTACTAAAAGCCAGTCTTTTGCAAGAGCAAAGCACGTTCAGAGTAACTATCCCTTTCCTCCTTGCAACAGGAGTTTAGTTTCACAAGTAGATTAAAAGAAACCACCTACAAGAACTACTGTGTTTCAGAAAATGTGACAAAACAGGCATTCTGTCACAGCCTGAACGGAGTCCAACCTGCTTTTACAAACACTTCTACAAATACCTAGTAGGAAGGGGAGGAGGGACTAGCCATCTAGTCAGTCCCCTTGCATCTCCCTCCTGAAAAAAGCTCTTGCATATAGAGAATGAATTCAGCAACAGACTGGGATACAGTCTGGCACTCGGCAGCAGCCAGCCTACCCGGGCAAACAATCCTGCTGGAGACCACCCCTTCTGTTCTGTACAAAAGACCACACACTAACTATGAGCAGTCACAAACCCAACGCTGACTTTGTGGCAACCAGCACTACTCCAAAGGGTGACTGTAAGATGGGACACGAAGTGGACCATGCACTATTTACCTACCAAACCTCCTGAGAAGGCAGGCACGTGCAGCTTAACAAGAATTCCCGGTGTCTGTCACAATCAGTTTCAGGTGAGTCACAGCATGGTGAAACCTAGAATCAGAAAGACCATGGGTAAGAACAAATTTTGAATGGGAAACAAACAGGTGGAATCTCTGTCAAAGGTAAAGCGTTCTGGGGAAATGGCATTTGTAAGAAGCCAGAAGCAAGAAAACCATGGACTGATAAAAAGTTTTTACAGCTTACTCATTCAAAAGCGCCTGGATGAGAAGTTTCTATAACAATCCCAACCTTTCTTTTATCACACTCTGAACCAAGTTATTTTCTTCCAGAACACATTCTGCCAGCCATTTGGAGATTAAACATTTGGTTAGACCAGAATGCAAGCAGACATTTAGCAGTGCTGTGTCCCAATTTTTTCCTCCCTACTCAACATAAAGCCTACCACGCATCAAACACAAAGGAGAGCAATTAATCTAAGTCAGCAAATGTAGTCCTTTAAGAAGTCTCTACAAGTAGCAAAGAAGAATGACCAAGCCAGTCCTTCCCATTTGCCAGGTCCTGCAATTAAGTCTGTAGTGTTTCAGCATTGGCCACAACATCTGACTTCTGTCTACTGCTACAAATTGTAAGGCTTACATCTGTAGATGAGAGGAGCCCTCTAAAATTAGACTGGGCAAGCAGATGTAACCATGGAGATCTATGCTGCAGTCCCGAGAACTCCGCAGAGGCACAAGCTGGAGTAAAGCACATACCACTGATGGATTTTCGTCCTCCCCTACTCCCACCAAGCTCACGCGTTGGGAGATGTGTGGTGCAGCACATCAGAGAGACTGATTAAAACCCAACTCTAAATGAGGAAACTGGAGGAGAAGACACAGACCACTTCTCCAACCTGGTTTTCCCCACTCCAGAACTACTCATGCTGACATAAGGCAGAAACGGCAGGGACAGGATAAGCAGACAACAATGGCTGCTTTCACCTGCACATAAAATAACGGCACGAGCACTATTTATTATAATGATCTCTGAATTTCAAAGGGGCTGATAAGCAAATGGCTTAAGTTGCCCATTGCTACCCTCCCAGCAGTTCTCTTTAGACAGACCTGAACGAAGCCTGAAGACTCGGTGGCAAGAATTTTAGCATCAACCAAAACTCTTTAATGAGTGCCAGACAGCATTATGAACTGAGCTCAAGAAAGTAATTACAGCCATCTTCCTTTAAGCAATTAAAAATACAGCTTTCAGAGTTGTGGGTGTTGTTTTAATTGAAAGTAAAGTTTAGGCTTAATTTCAGATGCTATTTTGTTGATATAAGACCTTGGGAAAAATGAGAAGCATTATCAAGAGTGCTATAGTACATATACATATAAAAATAATCAAAGGTATAGAGAACTAAACCGATGTTTAAAGCAAGGTAGCATTCCAAGAAAAATTACATTTTAACTTTCATATGACCAGGCTGAGCCTGGGTCTTTCAAGCAGAATCACATTCGAATTTTGGGGTGGAAAAATTCAATTATAACTCAGTCTAATGAAGCAAGTAAAAGGTTTCAAACCTATGCGCCTGTGATTACTACTGACATTTTGGCAAGTCATTTGGCCAGCAGGTAAATAAATACTTTCCACAGGTGGTGGCCTTCTGGTCAAGAAAAATTTTCCTTGTTTTTTTAAGGGCAAAATTCTTCACCTATTCAAGTGTTACTAATTCTAACCTAGAAGTCTCCATTTTCTTTGGTGTTAAATTATAGACCTGCAGTGTAAAGNGAAAAAAAAAAAAACACGCTTGCAGAGCTGAAAAAACACATTGGTGTAGGCGTTCGTAAGGGGGGAGGGAATAAGGAACGAACCTGGTTCTACTGAAAAAGGCTATTTTCTTACATCACCCTCCAGAGAACTAAAATGTTTTAGTTCAAGAGAACTGAAAGGATTGCCTGCTACCTTGCAGATGTCAACATGCAGTACTAGGAGCAAGGCAAGAAACCCTTGCAGATTCATCCCTGACTCCAGCAACCCCCTCCTGCCTAAGGAACACTTTGCTTCACCCACTTCTCTGCCACATCCTGCAAAAGCTCTTCTCACTGAGCAGCAAGTCACCTCCGGAACAGCAGTTCAAAACTTGAGGAGCCTTACATAATTAATAACATTACCAAGTTTTGAAATCATAACCAAAGCCTTTTCAAAAAGAGAGATGAAAGACTGAATGCTCTCTAGAAGCATTAAGTGCTCTTGGATTCTGCTGAAAATAAATGGGTTTTGAAACTACTGAAAAATATAACTAGAAGATACTCAGATGCTTCTCAGGCATTTAACAAAAAGCCCATTTTCCCCCTCTCAGCCTACACAGCCTCCAGTGTATTCATCTCCAATAGGCTTTCCAGGATGTCCTACTAAACTCACCCAGATTTTGCAACAGAGAAGGAAGACCATCAGCAGAAAACATCCTCCTCAGTTTTCACTATATGCATTATAATTTATAAACTTAAGAAGTCTACACAAAGTGTTCCCATGCCATCACAAAGCTATGACAATATTTTAATAGGTCTGTCTTTCCCTTCATAATAAAAACAAAGGCATTTGTCATAAGTACATTAGCTGATTATTAAGGTAATTAGTACCAAAGGAACAAAGACAGCAAGGACAAGTTTCACCAACAAACTTCAAGTGTGAGATGATGCATTGCAGGGAACTTCTGGCATTCGGTAACGACAAAGTAAACTGCACTTTTATACAACTTCTCAACTCTATGACTGTTTATGACAGCAGAAACACAGGTAAGACAGGGTTTTAAAAAGCACTGAGCCAGCTGACTCACACTACCCTACCCGGTACACTCAGAAGACACAGCTAAGCTGGTCAAATAACTCTTGAAACACAAGGCAGTTGCTCCTGAAGCTCACTGAGGCACAAATTCTGGGTCAGAAAGGCAGACTGGGATAAGTATCCAGGGGAGGTGTAAAACTGACCAGGATTACGACCTCCAGAATAAAGGAGGATCTGAAACAATGAATGTGTAATGGTGAAAAAATGCAGAAGTATGGTGGTTATAGAAAATCTAAATAATTTATTCTGAAAGAAGGTATATAGAGTCCTACCGAACTTTGAAATGATAGCCAGCTTGACTTTCACCCTAGTGAACAGTGAAATGATTTCTGACATGTTAATAACGCTTCTCTACATACTAATACACGTATAATTCTAATAAACCAGAAGAGCATGAAAATATTACACAACAAATGAATCACATGGAATTTGCATCCTAATAAAGTGTATCCTTTCATGCTCCACTTGTCAAGCTAAAGAACGTTTGCTTCACAAGTCACTGCTACGTCTCATCTCCTGTATTCTTCCATAAATCTCACTTTTAGGTAAAACAAAGTTTTATTTCTTCTTCCTGAGCACAGGACAGCTCAAGGAACTTTGTAAGGCTGCCATTTACTTTCAGGATCTAGAACCTCCAGTCAGATCAAGACTCTTAGGAAAGAGACTGGAAGAGCAATTACAGATCCACCATCAAAATTCAGAGAGAATATTAAACGTTTGTTTTACAGAGATTAAGACCTTAAAAAATTTCTCCAAGAGATGCTGCTAACGAGGAAACGTAGTGAAAAGTTTTTCCCTTCCATCTTTCTTCAAAACAGTGGTATAGAAAGAGAGATCGGAAATGGAATTAGACTTTGGTTTTTGAAGGGAGGAAAATTCAGCTCATGTTGGGAGGAGATTGTCTGAGGTTTCTCATCTCATACAGATTTACACTCTGATACAAATTCAAATGCTGTTGACATCATAATTATACATTATCAATCAAAATTAGTAGCATTGCATTTAATTCATTAACGACTTTGCTGTCCTGTCAACAGGAGTCAATTACTGTAACATTTTTCTCCAAAGGGGTAATGGAATAAAACTTCATTTAACCATATTTCACCTGAAAAGGCTTCTTCTGATGTTCACAACATCATTTGACAGCAGTAAGCTGTAACGTCCCCTGATTACTCACAACCACGCTTACACACTTTCACACCAAGACCTGTTTGTCTCACCACAGAGTGTACCACTGTAATGGTGTATAAATGGCTTTATGTTTATCTTTAATACAGCTGCACGCCCCATAAGTGCCTGTGCCATGAAGATACTGCTGACCAGAAAGTGCTCCTCCTGTACAAGGTAATACCTGTATCAAGCGCTGACAAGTGGAAACATCAAAGAGCGTACAGAGCACAGCCATGAAAACCCAAACATCGCAGTTATTCCTGACAACTGTAAGGACTTCAGGGAAAGCCAACATCAAATGCAAACAGAGTCCTCTTTTTTTACACTTGTGTGAAGTGGCAGCCCACCCTTTTGGCTGCCCAGTATTACCTCCTGAAAAGTGAGTTTCTCTCTTCAGAAATGTCCTAATGCTTGCTTTTCAGCCTAGCTTTCTGTCACAGCTATGCTGTAATAGAAGGACAGGATTTTCCACTCTAGGAATTGTTACTGGGGACAGGTAAAGAATTAATAATCTGTCTGTGACAGAAAATATTGGAAGAACAAAGATAAGGGGAAAACTCAGAAAAAAATTTTACAAATTCACCACCTGAAAGCTCAATGCTTTTCCATGTTGCCTTTCCCCTTTCATATGTGATTTCAATGCACGCGACTGCCAGTAAAAGAAATGAACCAGTGAGCCAGCGTCTGGAGAGCCTTCTCTATTTGGAGTTTTAAAGCTGTTTGTCAATGAAAACAGAGAAAGCACCAAGAATATGCTGCTATTAGGAAGCTCTCCAGTGATAAGGGTTCAAAGTGTTCTGCAGAAAAGGTAAACATCATTAAACCAAACACAAAGAGAAGTCGAGGCAAGGGAAAGAGTTGCTTGAGTTCATCCAGCACAGAATCAGCAAGCAAAAATATTCAACTTCTGACTTCTAGCAGAGGTCTGTAACAGCTTCTCTTTATCAGCACTGCGATGAACTGGTAGTACACACCACGTCAGCAACAATACATCGGCTAGACAAATTAAGGTTCCCAAAACAAGAGGGCAGGGAGCTGCCTAGCAGTGAGCAAACCGGGAGCCATGAAGCACTGTTACCGAACGGCATCTGCACACCCTGACCCAGAGGGTTTCCACTGGCGTGTACTAATGTCTGTCACCAAAACATGAAGTCCCATTTCCCCAGTATTTAATGATATTGCAGAAACTCCACTACCTTTTACCACAAAAAGGGTTTTAAGACAGGAATATCCAAATGCACATTTGGAGTAACTGCTGCAAACACCACTTCCACAAGCCTCCATTCCCCTTCACAATGCAACACAAATATACACATTATTATCTACTGCAGAAGGAAGCTTCACAATAAAATTCGTGTAACAGTATCCTGTCCGTAAAAATTAATTTTAAAAAGGCATAAACTACAACTATTGCTTAAAAAAAATCCAAGCAAGTGCAAAAAATTCCACTCTGTTAAGCAGAATTTATTCCATTTCAGAAGCTCTGAAAGTGTCAAACTGAAAATCCTAGTCATCTCCAAGAAGTTTCACACTCCATAAATCATATCCTCTTTACTCCTAGTTCAAAATTCAACTACAATAAAAAGACAATTCTCCAGCTAGAAAGTTCTTGGCATACATAACCAAAACTTCTGCTTTCCTATGTTATAAACTGTCCCTTCAAGAAGAAGACATTCATCCACACCGCCTTTCACGTAAAGCAGAACTCTTATTTCCATCCTACTGAGACACACAGAAGTCATTCAAGATATTCTCTCCTGTCGCACCCAAAGTTCCCATTTCAGTGGTGAAGCCTCTTTCACTCTTGGGTTTCACTGGAACTGATAATCTGTTTTTCCATAAAACACAAGCACCTTACGTCTCCATCCCCATTTGACTCTCTGGGCTGACCTGGTAATTTCCATTGGAGTTGGGGTTTCTCCTCCTGCTCAAGGACCCTTGTGCTGTTTGCCAGGTTAAGATAAACTTTAAAGGAATTCTTTGCCTGTTTTCCTAGGAACATTGCAGATGATTTTACACTCCTCTCAGTAGATAGCTCACTTATGCACATTTCAAGATATGCTGTTCTATAAACAACAGTTCACAGTTACCCTCCTGGTCACGCAATTCTTCAGGAAACAAAAGAAAAAGCATTTTTCTGTCTGCTAAGACTGCATCAATATTATTACAGCTTACATAAAAGTTTTCTAAAGAATTTATGGAAAACAGGCACAGTCTAGCAATTTGACCACATGTCTAATAATTCTGCATAATTCAAACAAGCAATTTTGCTTGTCTGTTCAGCAATTTTCCCATTAATGAAAATAATATTTACTTCACAGGGGTCAGAACGATTAATTTCCATGAAGAGTTTGAATCTAAAACAGGATAATCTGATAGATCTCTAAGGGGAAAGGGTGAAGGCAAAACAAATTAGATTTTATATTTCTTTTCAAATGAGAAAATATTTAAGTTGCAGCAGAACCAGCTACTTTAACATTCCCAAGAATATTAGTGAAATGAAGAATATTCAGTGCCAATATAATTTCTCTCAACCTACATGCCCAGCCATGAACTAAAGCAGCGGACTCAACACCAGGTTTCTATCTGAACAGACAAGTTCAGGAAGCTGCCTTCAGTTTCACTAATAAAACAAGACATAATATTTTGAGAACTCTGTGTTCATTTACTTGTGGGAAGAAAAGAGTTAGGAGGACACTCTGAACTTTTAACAAACTTTAATACTTTTAGTAAGTATAAAAGATAGAAGATAAATGTTAAGTACCTCCTGAATCCACAGACTATGAATTAACTGTCAAGGATTCATTATAGTCTACTCCCACCCTTAACTGTTCGACCTAAGGCCAGAAAAACTACCCAGTCCCCATCAGTGTATTGCATCACTACGCAAACATGATTCATAAGGTGATCTCACTACTACGGAACCCTTTGAACCCAGGATGACCGGGTACAGCTGAGAATCTGGTCCACACCTTTTCTTTTGTTAAAAAAACAAACTAACCACCTCAGGATTATTTTGTCAGTAAATACACAGAAGCATGAACTCACAAACATATATTTCACCTGCCCTTTTTTTTTTACTACAAGAAGCATTGAGAAAGTAAATTACTTTAAGTATTTTGAATAGTTCCAAACTGGAACATAGAAAGTTCCATCTTAATATAAGGAGGAACTTTTTCACTGTGAGGGTGATGGATTACTGGAACAGGCTGCCCAGAGAGGTTGTGGAGTCTCCTTCTCTGGAGCCATTCAAAACCAACCTGGACACATTCCTGTGTGATCTACTCTAGATGATCCTGCTCGTGCAGGGGGGTTGGACTGGATGATTTTCAAGGTCTCTTCCAGCTCCTAATACTCTGTGATTCTGTGAATTAATTTCTGGGATAAGTTTGACAGAGACTCCAGAATCCTAAGAAAAACTGTCTTTGTCATTGCTTTGACAAAGATACTTGCTTGTATCTTACACACTGCTACCACACACAAAGCATGTCATGTGACACGTAACATCCTGAGACAGATCCTGAACCTGGATGCATCATCATTAAAAGTACCATAGTCAGAAGGGAAATGTGTAAGTACAAGACGTAAGATTAAACCAAAGTTAGGGGATGGATACAGAATGAAGACAGGTTTTTTGCTAGTACTTTTGGCAGGGGGAGGGGACTAAAATAGGGTATTTGTTTATCTATAAGCACTGCAGTCAAAGCTCTCTGTAACTAACACTCTAGGATACAGAGAAAAAAAATGCTGAACAACTCACTGTTTCATTAGGAATCCAGAAATTAGACAACTTTGTTTCTAAAGAAACTGCAATTCTAGGGAAGAAAATAAGGCAATTGTTAACATGGGAAACAAGATTATAAAGAAAGAAAATGGCAAAGCTATCTGTTCTTAATGAAGCACAAGCACATTTTCCACACTGCCACAAACTGAAATTCTACACATCAGTAAATATTCATTAGTGCTGGGGAAAACCAGCCTAGAAGCATGAGGGAAAAAAAAAAGATATTTAATACAATGCCACGGGTATTAAAGGCATTTAATATAATGCCTCAGCATAAAGGTGGTTGCACAGGTTTTGTTGGGGGCTTTTTTTATTTAAATGCAGAAAACAAAGTTTACTTTTACTTTACAGAAAGATGCTATTTAAGGAAAGGTTCACAAATGTGCCTGCAAACCTGCAGCACCAGGACAGCATTATCAAGCAGCAGTTACACAAGCTGCAGATGTTATGGAACAAAGCTAAAATGGGTGTGTGTGTGGTGGGGGGGGTCATAGCATGGGTAATTAGTGAGGCCAGTAAATAATGCTGGCCTTATTCTTTTCCCCAAGCCACAGAAACCCCATGGAGACAGTGGGATACCTCCACCCTGTTCTCAGCAGCTCATCTCGGCCACAGCAGCAGCACCCTACTCACCCACTATCCATATAGGTTCCTTAATCAAATACATTCTGTACCACCAGAGATTCAGTTCAAGGGGAGACAAATCTCTAATCTTATACCAAGCTAAAGAAAAAGTAAAATATGAAAAGAGAATTAGTAATGGGAACTCAGAACCTGTACCCATCTCTAACAAACATTTCTTTTTCAGCAATTTCACAATCCAAGTAGCATTTGTGCCCTAGCCCGTTTGAGTCGTTGTCCATCACGGAAACAAATCAATTCTTCACCCACTTCCCTACATCCTTCAGGGCAGAACATGACTGCACTTTTAAACTGAAGCCTTGAGAAGAGTCTGTTCCAGTGATTCCATCAAATAAACATACCAGCAAAGGTTTACATTCCACCAGTTGAATGTAAAAAAAAAAAAAAAATGACCATAAATCTTGAGGGGAGGAAATTAACAAGCTGTTCTTTACTTTTTCATAAAAATTTGTCCATTCTTAACACAAAACCAAAATGTTGAATAGCTCAGCAAACTATACTAACAGAACAGCTAGAAATCACCTCTGCTAGGTAAAAGTTAAGGACATGCCACATCTTTCTTTTGAAAGCATAGAGATTCATGTCTTTTTAATTTACAAAAAAAAAAATGGTTATTCTTTTCCATTAAATAAGTGACAATTTATCATTCTCAGATACTGTCCACATTACTCCTAACTGAAAAAGCTGCCTTCATGCCAGCAGTGAAACCCAGCAAGATTTACTGTAAGTTTTCCATCTCCAAGATTAGCTTCACAAAGTGCACTGAGATCACACAAAGCTTCAAACTATTGCAGAAACAGGAAAATACTTCACAGAAAAGACCATCTCAGCTGTATTGTGGCTACTCAAATTAGCAAAACAGAAATTTTTTTCCTCCCATATATCTGAGGTCTCATTTTGGAAATCTAAAGGGTTTACCGTTAAAGGTCCCTTCCGAAATCTTACACATCCTATGATCCTTATCCTCCAGTGGCAGTGTCTACAAAGAATTCAACAATCCTAACGTGACAGCACCACTACTATAAATGCCTCCAAAAGCCTTAGGAAAAGCATGGGAAACAAAATATTATTAAAGCATCACATGGAATTCAAACAATCCAGAGCACAAACAAGGGGCACAAGCACAATTTAACAAATCCTACTTAAAAAAAAATAAAATAAAAAACAAACCCTGACATACCATAAGTGACATCTGATTATTTCAGAAATATCCTGTTAAGGCTATGCAGGACCAGTTAAACCCATTATAAATCATGCTGACAGTGAGGGAGAGCTCTCTTCCCCCTTCTTCACAAGTCTTAGCTTTCAGCAGGATCAACCCCTTGCTCCAGCCCACCCTGCAGCTGCACACATCTGTATGTGGAAGGGGTAAGGAAGGAGCAGCCAAGTTGGAGCAGCGGGAGGACTGAAGCAAGATGTTCCCTTCCAGGGGCTGTATGTGCTTGTGCCAGGCTGCCATGGCTGAATCTCTGCACCCTCAACTTCCAAGGAGGAAAACTCTAAATTATGCTATGAAAATACAGATCACCTCCAATACCGCTAGCAACAGCAATTTCCAAAATCAGGGACTGAGCTTGGACATACCACACAAACAGCAAAAATAAATAAATAAATAAATAATCACATTGGCTTTAGTGGTCACCCCAGATAACTCCTCATTGATTTGGGGAAAGAGACACCCTAACTTTAGCAAAAATACCAATTTTACCAGGTAAAAGCAAGCTTGAAATCTGCCAAAACACTGCAAAGTCTGCTCTGGAGAGAGTTTGAACTTTCCTTCCATTTGGAAAAACACACAAATCTTGACCCCACACTCAGCACCGGTTCCTTTATTATCACCCCGATGCAAGTGGGATTGAAGATGAGCCTCCACAGTCTCTATGTCCCGTAGATGGGAGGCCAATCAGATCAGCCCAGACTGGCTGTGCTCTGTTAAGCGGATGTTCTCCTAACCTGCGGCAAGTAATCTCCTAATTCATATGTAAAACTACTCTGCTGAACTAGTTTGTAGAAAGGTCACACATGGTTATCAGCAATTACATACAAGAACAGTTTGCTGCCTGGTTTCAAGTATTTGGAAAATACTGGAAAATACAGCATTACTGGCGTGTGACATGGAAAGATAGTTGAAATCAAGAATAAAGTGGTCTACCAATGCCATGCATCACTTCAGCATTTGGGTACAGAATTTGGGAGGGGAAGCACCAGAGACTTCTATAAGGCCCTGGGATGATCTTGCCCTTGTAAGCAAAACCAAGGTAAACTCTGTTCCAGCTCAGTTCCCATCAAGAAAAGCCATATGGTTAGTGTAACAGAATCACAGAATGTTAGGAGTCAAAAGAGACCTCTTAAGATCATCCAGTCCAAACATCCCTGCCTGAGCAAGGTCACTTGGATTAAATCACACAGGAACGCATTCAGATTGGTCTTGAATGTCTCCAGAGAAGGAGACTCCACAACCTCTCTGTGAAGTCTGTCCCAGGGCTCTGTCACGTCACAGGGAAAGAGCTTTTCCTTATGTCCACGTGGAACCTCCTCTGCTCCAGTTTGGAACCATTGCACCTTGTCCTATCACTGAGAAGAGCCTGGTTCTGTCCTCCTGGCATTCACCCGTTACATATTTATAAGCATTAATAAGGTCACCCCCCAGTGTCCTCTTCTCCAAGCTAAAGAGACCCAGCTCCCTCACCCTGTCCTCAGAAGGAAGATGTTCCACTCCATCATCTTGGTGGCCCTGTGCTGGACTCTTTCAAGGAGTTCTATGTCCTTCTGGAACTGAGGGGCCCAGAACTGGACACAGTATTCCAGGTGTGATCTCACCAGGGCAAAGTAGAGGGGGAGAAGGACCTCTCTTGAGCTACTAGCCACCCCCCTTCTAATACCCCCCAGCACGCCATTGGCCATGAGGGCACATCCTGCTGTCCACCATGACAGGAGGGGACATCCTGCTGTCCACCAGGACCCCCAGGCCACTCTCACCTATGCTACTCTCCAACAGACCAGTTCCCAACCTACAGAAGAGTAATTTGGCTGTGTGGTAATGAACACGAAATAAATATCACTATTGAGAGAGTATTATAGGAACTCTCCTCTTCAAAATAGTCTACCTAGTCTGTGCATATGCTGTACTTATACCTTATTTTCCACCAGTTCAAATCCTGATTCACATTCACTGTTTTGGCAACAATTGTGCCTAGATCTGTAAGGAAAGGGTAAGGAAAGGGGAAAAAATAGGAGAACAGCAAGATGTCAAAGCCCTTACTTCCAAAAATTGCTGGCTCAAGCTCACACGTTTTTTCAGAATATTGGACTTTAAGAAGGTTTAGCAGTATGCCCTTGTATTTAAGAAATACAGCTTGAGGCCTTCCAACAGCTTACCTTTAACTGCAGGTGTTTGTTAGTATCTTCTTAACCACCCTCATATTCACATCACAGATACCACACTAGAGGACTCAACAGGATTTTGATTTTTCTTGCTACTGTATCTTTGCTAGATTTCATAAACCATCTGCTTCCCAGTAAAATACACGTATAATGGGCTAGCTGCCTTAAAACAAGTTCTCAAGTAAAAGGTCCTACCTTCTTCCTCCTTCCTTTCAGGCCTTTACTGGCAAATGGTCAAGAGGATGTTTATAGTAATACAGGATGTTTATCAACCAACATTCACAGGTTAACGAGGCTGTTGTCCTAACAAAAACATCTGACAATGCCTCTGCCAATCAAATTACTGAATGTGTAATGCATTCAAATTATTTTATTTAAAAGAAACAAACTTGGAAAATAGTGCTCCTGGATTCACATCTGCAAAGCTGTCATCTTACACCTATTTGGCTCTAACTCCCCCAAATACAACATTCATTCTGTCTGTCATATTTAAGGATTACTTCAATTGAGAATAAGTCTCAACAACACTCCCGGAGTTAACAGTCCCCAGGGACTTCAGGGTTTGAGAACAAAACACAAACTTCTGGTTGTCTTCACATTGCAATTCTGACTAAACACCCTTTTTCTTTCAAAGGCAAAAACTTTCATAAACCAGATCACAGTCTAATTTGCATGACATTTACTATACTAACCACAGAAAAATGAAAGCTGTAACTAACATACTGGATTAATGGAAGCCATTGTTCCACATTACAGTCCAGGACTACTCCAGGAACTTCCTTACTGGAATCTTCTGCATACCCACTTACTGCACTGTTGTGAATCAAGAAAAATTATTCCCTTTGTAACACATAACGAAGGTAAGCAAGATGAGGGTCTCTCATTGGTGACACCTAGCCCCCTCAGACACCCCCCAAAGCAGCCAACCCACAAGCCAGCGGCACACGCTCCCATACCTGCAAGGTTATTGTCACCCTTATGGAATCATAGTACATTTTGTGCTACTGCATTTCAACAAGATTTCAGCTAGTCCTTTAAGCACTCATTAAAAAACCAAAACACCAAGCACCACACCTTACTACACACTAAGGCCTGACTCCCCAAAATGATACACTTGCCAAAAAAAAAAAACAAACCCAAAAAAAAACAAAAGCAGCCCCAACACTTAGACATGTACACCCAAGTGGCACACAAAGCCCTAGCTTTGTTCTTCAGGCCACCACTGGGTATGCTTGTGTAAAATCCATGCTTGTGTTGGTCTAGACCAAGGGGAGCTGCAGAGGAGAGAAGTCTTCAATTTACCCCCTCTCAGCCCTTTCACGTACAGCCACCACCAGCCACTGGTGACTCGCTGGACCAGATCACAAAAGAACGCAACTGGAAGCTGCAAGCGTGTCTTTAGCAGGTTAGCTCTAACAGAAGGCAACTTCCCGACACATTCACTGAATGTCCACGCCAGCGAGAATCTAGGGGGAGCACAAGGCATCAATTTTTTGCAGTAACCAAATCAGTTCAGGATGGATTAAAATTGCCTGAGGAGCTAAATATTAACCATCTACATCAGCACGAGTCATTTTCCTGAGCTCCAGGTGCTGTTGAGACATTTTATCATCTCACACCCAACAATATCTGAAGAAGGAAATCAGACCTGAGTTTTTAAACAAGATCCGATTCCATCACAGCACCAGGTACCCTGGGGGCTAATTCAGCATATCCACTACACAGCCATTAAACCAGACCCTAATAAAAGTACAACCCACACAGAGCAAGGGAACTGTAATCCATATGAAAATATTAATACAGACACAGCCAGTTAAACTTCAGGATGGGGAGTGGTACTGCTGCTATAAAGGGTAAGGCACCATTTCCCAGACTCGAGACAGTGCGGTGATTTCCTCCACCCCCCACACTTTGTTCCTTGAATCAGAAGATCCACATCCTGCTACATACAAAGACTTCGCATCCATTCAGCTGGCATTCAAAAAACGGCTCACAAACCTGTCTGCTACAGACTTCTACATTTAAAAAGATGTTAAACTATATCTTAGCTTGCAAAAACAAACCCAATCTTCATTTATAGAATATGTTTGTATGAGTTGTATATTAATATACATCTAAAAAGAAACCTTCTAAGCTTAATATACTTCTAAAAGAAAAAACACTCTTTAGAAAGCCATAAACTAACAATAACAATTGACATGTTCAGCAGCTCTTAAATTGGATTATAGGCTTAATTGTCACATCTCTGCTGCATACTGATTGTAAATATCTAACATTTTGCTCTAGGGAACAAATTCATGCTTTTAAAACAAGGGAAATCAAAGGAGTATTAAGGATTTCTAATTGGTTTTGACCTAGCAAGCGTAACTAGTATACTTGACACCAAGTATCATTCTTACTGATTGAAATACCAGTAATTTCCCCACAGACCAAAGCAGATCTTATCAAATGACTATTGTGCCCCAAAGAGGCCATAAATTAATAATGTTATGCAGTGACTTGATACTGTATGGGGGAGGAAGAAGGTAGAAAAAGAATACACACTATGTCAATGAATCACAATTTGCTTCTGAACAATATGCTATCACCAGTTCTATCAGCAGACAGATGAAACAGGCAACTGACTTACAGGCTCCCACATGAAGGTACGTGGCTCAAAAGGAAGCTTCCATGCAAGTCACATCACATCAACATCAGAGGACCTATAAGACATCGTTAGCTCTGAAGTTAGTGACAGCAAGTTACATCTTTTAAAGAGTGACTCGGCTTTACAGCAGGAAGCAAACTAATCTGCATGTTTTAAGCCTTGTCAAAGAAAGAATTGAAAAAAACTGCTACAGTAACAAAAAATACAGAAGGCCACATAAGCAGCAGATGCCTTTTATCAGAGAACCATAAATCCAAAATCTGTTTCAGGGATTAAAATACACAACTATACAGACACTTGTACAGTTTTAATCTCATATGTGCCACTAAAAAGAAGACAGACAAAAATCAGGTATGCAGAAAACCAACAAATAAGCAACAAAAAGCAGTGTTTTCATATTTCAAAAGTTACAGCAACACAGGACTGAGTTTAACAAGCAGTTGAAAACATTCTCTGAGTATCCTCTATAGATCGCTCATATCACCAAGAACTTAAGTACTACTTAAGAAGTGACTTTATATTTGAAGGAACTTAGCTGTGACACATACTAAATGAGAATGAGGTTTAGGTAAGTGAATTTCAGGTGCTTTGGAAGAGCAAAAGACATACCAGAACACTATGCAAGTGAGGAAAATGCCTTCCTTCTTAATTAGATGCTGTCACAGGAACGTCCTTGAAGAGTAGTTTACATGGCAGAGTCTCACAGTAAGTTACCATGCAAGCTAACATGTCTTGGAAAAAGCCTTCAGACTTTTACTCTACTGCATTACTCTACTGCAGTGTCAGGTGCTCACAGCATCTCACTCCAGCATTTCTGACCAGAGCACAGACCTGGATTCCAGGAAACAGGCTGGAACTGTACATCATTCAGACCCAAGGGACACTTTGGGGAATATTAACACAAGAGCTACTTTAACGAAGTAGTGATCTATGAAGAAATAGGGCTGTTAAGGTATTAAATCTCAGCATTGTGATGGAAACTACAAATTCAGAGGGATCAAGTAAAAAGAGTTTTTTGATGCATGTATAAAAACTCAAATCTTTAAGGTTTTCCTACATTGATGCTTATACTTTATACACCTTTTTTCAAATGTTTCATATCCAATGATGAGACAGCATTTGCTTCACTCTGTTTTAAGGGTGACAAATGCGGGGTTTTAACGGTCAGGACCCATACAGAGCACAAGAAGACACCTGATGAACTGTGCTCACTCAAACAGAACTTCACCAAGGAGCTCCATGTGTGATCTTCTGCTGGCATGCTTTTGGCAAGAAGAATGTTTGTCCTTCATGGTGAAACAGAAGCTGCAGCTCAGCGGTGGTCGCAGTTCTTGCTGGAGGTGAAGCACTCTGTATGTCTTGCAGGAAGGTCGCTATCTAACCTGACTGTTCTGGAGTGGCAGTTTTCCTTGATACATTTTTGTTTACATTTGTAAACCCACATATGAATATATTCATGCACAAGACTCTGACAAGCCAGTCCAGAAGTGGTGCATATTTGCATTTCTGATGTCCTAGACATTTCATTTACAGTTCTCGTTTGCACCCTACTACAACCCATGTGGCCGCTGCTGGCAGTCAACTATAGGAACCAAGTTATTCTCATCACCTCTCAAACTACAGGTTTGTCAACTATCAGTTCACCACTCAAATCAAGTTTCTTTCTATATTATTCTATTTCTTACATCCAAATAGATTATTTTCAAGATTTAACCTAATCTACATGACATGAATTAAATCCATTCTAACTTCTGGCTTTACCAGATTTCCAAAAACGTAAATAAAATGCACATTGCCATCTCCCTTTTTACTTACAGAATAAAATAGAAACATTTAGTAAGTGACTGATTTCTGAGGGCATTACAGGGCACTGCTGCAGTTCATTTACACTGACTCTTTTTCCTTTTGGGTAGGTGAAAAAAGCAAAATATTTGCAGTTCTCATGCAATCCAGTCACTTTTATTTAAATGTGTACATAAATGCAGGCATTACTGTCATAGTAGGGAAAAAGCTAAATATCAACAGAAAGTTAAATCACACAAGACTATTTTAGCATCGTGCTAATTGCGTCATTCTAACCTTTTAATCAAAAATCTAAGTCACAGGAATTCTAAACACATCCTTTTGCCAGGGAGCTAATACTGAGATAATAGTCCCAACAAAAGGCATTACAGTAGCTAGTGATCATGGCCTTTTCTCCCATAAGACAAGCAGAAAAACCCTAGAACTAAATACTAACTTTAATAGTAAAAGCATAGCAGCAAATACTGGATTTAGGGGACTCTGCAAGTGCCATAGCTTGATGGCAGACCTAGAGAGACTACGGGAACTGAATATATAAGGAATAAATACATTAAATCTTGTAGAGTTGGACAAATAAAACAACCAAAAGTCTTGTTTCTAATAATGCAGAAATGATTGAGGAACTCTGATAGACATTGGTAGTCAAAAAGTGGAGTTACAAGTTACTTTATATATCACAGAATCACAAACTGGTTTGAGTTGGAAGCGACCTTAAAGACCACCTACCTCCAATACCCCGCCATGGGCAGGGACACCTTCATTAGCCCAAAGTCCCATCCAACCTGGCCTTGAACACTGACAGGAAAGGGGCAGCCAGAATTTCTCCGGGCAACCAATGCCAAGGCCTCACCACTCTCACACTGAAGGATTTCCTCTTAATACTTAACTCTTTCAATTTAAAGCCATTACCACCTACACCATCACTACATATACACTTTACTTGTAACCCTGCCTGTCTTTACACAACTGCAGCAAAGCAAAGGTTGTGTTTACCAAAATAACTTCTAGTTGTAGGACAGATACCAACATCTCTGAAACTTTAGGTCTAACCACACAATAACCTTGCCGTTCAGCCAAGTCACTGGTGGGAATAACATCTTGTCAACCAAACAGGAGTTTGGAAATGCTTAAACTTACACATAAGAACATAGGAAAGAGGCAAAAAGTGCAAAGAAACAATTCGGAAAACCAAGCTAAATGAAAAAAAAAAATCTTATCCAGTCTCAAGGGGAATGCTAGAGTTTAGAGAAAGGATTTGTACACTGAAATGTTTCTAAAAATACATTCTGTTTTGAGCAAAGTGTCTGATCTTTCTTTCCTTCCCTCCAACTTGTAACATGACAGGCATTTTCACCTTAAGTACTCTGAGCTCAGGGAAAAGAGGCCAAGCCTGAAAAAAAACAGGTTAAATTGGAGCAAGTTGTGAAATAGTACATGGAGACAGCTCCTTGCTACCTAAGTATGAGGACTAAATCATATATAAGTCCTCCCACTTTTAGGAAAGCGCTCATGAAAGGTACACCAAGAAGCAATTACCACTTTTAACACGTGACCTTGATAATGGGTTAGATTTCCAGGTCTCATGAGAAAGGGATAGGGTAGGAAGCTTTGTACCAAAGCTCTGAAACAGGCAAACAACAAGGAGAATTACACAGCCTTCACGTGTGAATACACATTAAAGACTGTCACTGGTTCTTGGCTTTTGTGGCTGGTAAAACTGGTCACTCAGCTTATGCCAGATGAAAAGTAAATAAAAGCTTCAGGTACAGGTAACTCCTCCCTGCTTTGCACCCAGGGAAGCTTGCCTGTTGCGCTTCATGGTTCCACTGATGTCTCAAAACCAGAACAGACCACAAAGAAGAGCCAACAGTTCTCAAACTGTCTTCTAGAAACAATAATCAGGTTATCCTCTGCCTATGAAATCTTAGGTAATCATGCTACTTAACTGCTGGAAGCTACCACTTAAAAATATTATCAAATCCAGATTTAAAAAGAAAAAAAGAACACCAAACCACCCCTGCAACAATCTTGAGTAATTTTACTTACAGAAATAGTCTTGCCGAGGCTAACTGGAACTACTCACAAGTTAAATACATGCCCTCATTTTGTTACAATCAGGAATTAACATTACCCTCAAGGCAGATACCTTTTCTTAGATAAAGATGAACTTTAAGTGACTTTTCCATGATCCTAAGTCCAGTCAGGGCTGTGTGGTGGTAGTATGTGAATGACTACCCAGAACAGAAGCCATTGTTGCAATATTCATCTGTTCATCCATTTGCATTTCCCAAGCTGACACATTCATTCTAAGCCAAATATTAAAGGTGATTATAAAATTACCACATTGGAGTTTGAACATGAAAGCATGAAGTAATGACAAAACATCCCACACTCCTCCCGAAAAATACCAGTAAATCAATATATGATAGGTATATGTATATATATAGTATATATTTAGTATAGTATATATTTATGTATTACATCACAACACATTGTGTGTATACATATATATTGCATATAATTATATATATACAGTGTACTGAAAAATTCATGACTTTTCTCACCATGAAAACCTGTTCATAGGTGGTGTCCGCAGTACCTTTAACTTATTCATTACCAATACATTGTACTAGCTATTCCTTGCTTTTAATTACAGTTAAGCTTTGCAGCTGACTTCAGGTAAGTTTCTGCTAAACAGAACAGTACAAAATGGAAAATATTTTAAAAACAGAATAATTTTTCCTTTCCCTGTTGGTCAAAGAAAAGCATCTTTGTTTTGAGTCAGCCCTAGATGATTAGAACATTATAGAATATTAGGAATCAGAACAACCTTTTGGTACTCTGCTTAGGGAAGTCTGCCTATTCACAAAGGAAAAAAAAAGCTGGTTTACAGCTAAGCATCAGATACCATGGTGCCATGGCGAGTCTTCCTCTCTTCCAACACCGCTTACAGTATATTAAGATGATGGAAGTTAGTCACACCTGACAAGTAGTATCATCAGGGCAGAGAACACTAAAAGAAAAATGCAATACACTGGTTTTAGTTACTTAAAGCTTCAGTGGCAAATCCAGTCTCAAAAATGGTTTTAAATTTAATTTAAAAGCAAAACAGTAAAAAAGCAAAAAATCTCTGGCATATTATCCATTTTTCCTTTATAAGCATGAGGTTTGGGGGGGGGGGGGAACTCTAACGAATTCAAAATGAAAAATTTACTGTGCACTCCAAAGAAAATATCACCCTGTGTAAAAACAGTGTCTTTCACAAGAAGCTGAAACCTTTTAACTTGCTTTGCCAATATAAAAGAGCTCTTTTATAGCTGTTAGCCAACAACTGAAGCAAGGAACATCACTTCTCCATCCACACATCCCCTGGCTGAGCTCAGAAAGTCACTAGCTCTATCAGACCAAGCGAGCAGTGCGCTTTGCTTGAAAACACCTTTCACATGCCTCCCAAGTAAGATTCAATTTATCAATTAAAAGGTAGTTTTCAGTGATGCCACGTGACTGTTGACCCCCGGTGTAAGCTCAGGGATCTGTCTAGGTCCAGCAGCGTGGCACAAGGAGGGCAGTGCAGCTCCAGCAGGATCACCGGGCAGCTGTTTGCTCTGGCTCCTGTATGCACAGCTGCACCTCTCCCTCTTCCTCCTAGCTGGCAGCTACATCCAGCCCTCTGTAAATAAGGTTCATCTGAATGGCACTGCAGGTAATGTTTTCAGGTTTAAGGCTGTCTTTTTGGTTTGGGAGTGGGGTGTGGTTTTTTTTCCTGATAACTGATTCCAGATTTTGCATTTGTAAAAGATAACCACAGCTTCCTCTCCAGACCTGTGGTCCCAACAGCTAAGGGTAAAAAACCCATCTGAGCTAGGAGACACTCTTCAAAGATAAACTAATGAAACATCCCAAGCAGGATTTACAAACCCCCAATACTTCCTCAGCGTCCACCCTGGGTGTGCCCATCACATCAATCAGACCTGGCACTCCCTACGGTTCCAAATTCAAGAGCAAAATTGTTGTGGTTGGACAGAAATGAAGCAATGGACTTTCATATTCACTTTTCTCCCCTCACCTGTAAAAGATTTGAAAGCAAGGACAGAGCTGTAGGAAGTGGTGTGTGAGTACCTTTAACTGAGCCAAAGGAAGCTCCCTCTGATGCATCCCAGGGTGGAACACTGAAAGCACCCGAAGATCCCATAATTGTTAATGGGGTTTTTTTTTGGAGGGGTGGTTTTTTAGGGGGGTGGGGGGTTTGTTTGGGGTTTTTTAGATTCAGGCCTTGATTTTCAAACAGCCATAATTTCACCAGTCATAACCTGTCAGCTAGCATGGAAGCTATGCACAGTATGTTTTACAGTAAATAGATGAGTCACTGAAATCATCATGTTTCTTAAGATTGCCATCCATTTCAAACTCCCTTCCTGTTCATGAAAAAAAGCAAACAGGTTAGAGAGATGAATAAATATAACTGTTGAACCACAAATAAAACCAAGCCTAGATATCAAGTGTTGCATTTCACACTCCTTTAAAAAGGGAAAAATCTCTCTCAGAATGGAAACTTAAGTACTCATTAAAAATGACTGCTATGGTACTTCTAACATCATTTACATCAGAATACTTAAATCAGTGCAATAAAAGAATTCTAGGAAACCAACTACAAAAATGCAGGTCACTGAAATAAGACAACGGATTTGGATTGCAATAACCCCAAAAAGTGGACTATTAACTACAGACAAAGCTAGCTCAAATCTTCCACCAACTTCAGATTCCGTCCAAGCACCACTGACACTATGGATTATTTTAACTCCAGTATCACTTAGGATTATTTTCTCCTAAATCTGACAAATTCTGCTCAATTTAGAGGATGTCCCCATATCTTTGTACCCTTGCAGCTGAAAATTTTTTGACTTGTTTTTGTTCTGGATGGTTATTCCTAACGAGGACAACACAGGACAGCCCTTCACAAGAGATCTACAATCACTTCCAATGAAGTTCAGAACCCAAAGATTTCTGAGTATTTCCTAGAAAGAAGTTTTCCCAAACCAGGAAATCCAAGACTATAGTTTTACTTTAAGGTGTTTCTTTACCCAAAAAAATGACATCATCATCTTGGAACTAACATACATTTTCTTGGGGAGGAAGAGAAACTGCACATTTCTTTTTCTGACACTACCACAAAGGGCTGCAGGAAGACAGTGAGAACCTCACTGAAAAGCTGGAAGAATCATCACTTGGGAGAACAGCCACATTTGGGAAATGACAAATGACACCTCTTATGAATGAGGGGGCTCTTCTGAATATAAAACATCCCTTTTTAATGAAAAAAAATGTACCAAAACATAATTTTACCTACTACATGACAAATTAACACTTAATTACAAGAAAAAAATGCTTTAAAATTGTCTGCATCTCTGGCTTCCAAAGTTATACGAACAGAAGGGAATGCAATGCCCAGTATTACAAACTTCACATGTACCCACAAATCTGTAAAGTCTGGGTTACAGAAACTTTTGCAGTACCCAACTTGAGAAGAATGCTTTAGAGCTTTGTCTCAGTCACCTGTAAAAATCAGGTTCTAAAAACAATGTAAAGGTGCAATTAAACCTTTCCAAGTTATACAGATAGGTTCTTTCATCTGGACATCCAGGTTTGAACCCAGGCTTGGACACCCACATCTGGTCACACCAGGGATGTACACTTTCTTACACTCAAGTTTCAAAGTTTCAGAGCCCCACATGTGTTTCCTGGATGATAATTCCACGTAAGCACGCCGTCCTTAATATCAGCTAATAGATCCCTAGAAATACCAACATGAAAGTTCACTGACAAATCACATAGTGCTGTCCAGATAACAGCTTGCTTTCTGTGGGAAGATTACTTGTCAGTTATGGCTGACATGGTCACGCTTATGCCTCGAAGCTAAACTGTCTTCACTGCTCTCCTCTGTTGTAAAGAGTAACATGAGCTGGGCTCCAGCTCATGCACTGGACCTGGCAACAGAAATTGAAGATTCAGATGGGAATTTTGCAGTTAGGCTAAGATTAAGAATAGGTTTTGACTGGGCAGTCACAAACAGATTATTGTAAAAAAAAAAAAACAAAAAAAAACAACCAAAACCAACCAAACCACCCAAAAAAAACCCCAAAACAAAAAAAAAGAAAAAAAAAAAAGACTCAAACAGGGGGAAAAAAAACAACAAACCAAAAAAAAAAGCCACCTTGCAGTTGGATACACATCAAGTAACAGAAGGATTCTACAATTTATTAGAGCCATTTCCTAACCAACAGGCAATCAAAGATGGGCAGGAACATCTGTACTCATCATTCAGCAACCAAGTACACCCAAAGAAACACATCGTGCTGAAACTGGGGTCAACAGAGCGCTTTGTTGAGACACCAGAAGAAAGCCAGTCACTGGGAGTTCACAGCTAGAGTGCAACAGTTTCCCATGTGTGTGGTCTCCAACAATGCACAAGCACTCCCAGACCACCAACCCAGAACACAAACTTTGAGACTTAGTATCGCTCAAAAGAGGCATTTTTATGTAAAGGGAAGCATATCAATATTAAATCGAGACAGGAATTGATTTTTTTTCTATTTTATTACTTGAAATAGGTATTCCTGGCCTCCTGCAACTACTAAATTACTAAATGCTAGGAAGAATCATCCAAGGAGTAGCATGGTATTAGGACAATGGCACTTTCCAGTTAAGTATGTTTAGACATAAGCTGAGAGAACATTTAGTGAACAATTAAGCATATGTTTTTTTACATGTCTTAAGTTTTACTAGCTCCACCTCTCTTATTGAGAGCCAAGTATCAAGGAAAGTCTCTAGATGTAGTCAGGTGTTAAGTAACTCAGTAAAGGGGGGAGAGTAGTAGTAAATTGGGTAGCTATGAATCAAAAAATCTGATGGAGCCTACATTTTCATATAATATGTCTTACCATGCTAAAAATAAGGACAATATGAGGTCATAAAGAATTCAGTGAGTGGATCAGGTAAAGCAGAAAGAGCGCTAAAGCATAAGTAATCTTTAATGTTAATAATTCCAGAGGTAATCAGAAGTCAATTACTTATTTCAAGTTTTTCATTGAGCCTTCTTTCTGTACATTGCTTGGTAAAGTGACTTACTGTCACTTTCAATCCCAGTGCTGAGCAAACTAGTGAACTCTGAAGTTCAGTTCCAGCTACCTTCTCCACAACTGCATCGGGATCCAAGGACTTCCAAACTTCTGTTCCAACAGAGGAGGTCCAGTACTACTCAGTTCTTCCAGAGCCCAAGAACCCAGAAGCCTTCAATACTCACACAGAAGCAAAATGCCAACTGGAATACACAGCAACTTGTTTATTAGACAGCAAAACCAAATGCTGCTACTGGCTGGCTGGAGCTTGTAGAAATCCGACCCTTAGTAACAGTCAACACTTGACTGGAAAAAGTCCTGAGCAACCTGGATTCACTTCATCCGGGCACTGGATTATATGAATTCTACTGGTCCTTTCAAAGCCTTATTCTTCCAACACCTTAAACATACTCACTCTTGAATGTCCACACAATAGATTTAAATATATTTCCAACAACACAGGTCTGCCTTTATACTAGGCCAGACAACGAGTAAACTGACATGTAGCTACACTTAATAATCCACTAGACTTTCTTCTCTCACTTTAAGAGATGCAAATTAGACAACAACACAAAAAAAGTCCTAAGTTTATCTCTGCAATCGTTAAACGTCTAATCATATCAACAGGTTTTCCTAGTTCATAGTTACTGCATTACTAATAGATACTTTCTGATTAGACAGCATCGGCGTACATCAGAAAGACAAGAAAATTAGATCTGATTTCATTAAAGTGTTGAACAAGAGATGAACAGACAAGAAGAGATTTCAGATCCAAGAGCGTTCATTTTCAGGCTGTAGTCCTCCAATTTTTATCAAAACTAATTAGAAAAGAAACCGTTTTAATTAATTTTCTCCACGTTCACTATATCCTAATTTTTCATTACCAATGAAGCATGTGTTTTATAACATCTCAAAGAGACCAAAGCAATTCTGGAAGTATGACATACACTTACATTCTACTTCAGTACCTTATCACAATACTATTTCAGGATGCAACTGTGAGTAAAACCTTCTCTTGGCCTTGAGGTGTCATGTTTACCATGACCATACGCTTCAGCTTTAAGCCATGCAGAATTACACCCACACTGCAAATTCATGGGAATAACCCATCCCAGAAGGAAAAGACATTTTGTCAGCACTTGCTCTTCCTCTTTGATTGAATCAGTTTAGGTGCTGTCAAACCCAGAATAGTCTCACTGCAGGAGGAGAGAACCAACCAGCTTGTTTCCCTACTCCTAGCAACAGGAAGAAACACTGTCCACATTCCAGCTTGTCTAAGTTTCCTCCAAGCAATTAAAATTTTAATTTAATAAACTATATCATGATCTTGAGTTTTAAACTTAAAAATCAAGCATAGCTACCTATAAACCAAGGAAGACCTAGCCCTTTAAATGATCAGCACAGTAATGAAACTGGTACTAGCATAACTCTAGGTCTATCTAGGTAGCTGCATGCTTTGCACAAAGGTGCATAATTTGAAAAAAAAGTTTATTAAGTTTTACTGTATAAACTTTTGTTTCTGTGGGTAGGAGAGAAAAAACACACTATGTGCCCATTTTATTTAGCACTTCTACCTCCATCTTGACTGTTGAAGCACAGAACAGTAAGAACAAGAATAGTATGTTACTTGAGAAAAACATCTTTACGGAGATTTTGGTTAAAAAAAAAGGTATTTCCTTCACTTGTTCTGTTTTTAAAATTCCAAGAAACAGGGCTGAAGAACCAGCTAATCTTATTTCTTTCTCTGTTCAGAAATATGTGCTTTCAATGTTGAGCATCTTAGCTCACAGGTTCCTCTGAGAGGGGCTTGGCTATTCCTCAAATCCATCCCACCACAACAAAGTGCCCAACTACCCCTCTATGCACCAGCAAAACCTAAACCACACATCATATAATCACAATGGCAAACACCAGAAGAAAGATGTGTGTGTGCATAAATACAGACCACCACAATTCTCTCTTCTGGTGGGATGCTAAGTCTCACGCAACAAATGATGCCACCCAACTGTCTGGAGGCAACCTGTCTTCAGCCAGTGAGATGGTAAATTAATGCTCTGATATGCTGTACCACCGACCTCCACAAAAGAAGCCCAACACCTGCAAGATGATTTAGACAGCGAAGTGCACAGGAGTTCTGTCTGAAGTGTGACAGAGCGATTAAGGGATGTGAACGTTGTGCTCAGGAATGGCACCTACATAAAATACAGGGTGTAGCATAAAGGCGTTGGATTCTATTGTGAAATACGGTATTTGGTTTTCTAGAATGAAAGTATCAAAATGCTCCTCAGGGGACATAAAAATTCCCTGGGACTGTGATTTTAAACCAGCATAGCAAGAATTAGATATTATTAAATACTTCTACTGCCATAGCACATAACAAGTTAAATCAAAATCGGCAAAACCAAAGCCAACTCCTGAAGTAGGTACTTAAGCTACTTGTTTTACTGCAAGCATTAGGCAATTAATATCGAAACAGCATTGTCTCTGCCAGAGGGAAAGATGCCATGCAGTTAAGGATGTACAAGTTCATATTCTGTTGTGCAATGCCTTGTTTGGATTACTCGTTTCTATCTGATCTGCATAAATTCCATAAAGTTATCATTTCATTATGCAGTACACAAATCCCTGTGTTTCAGGTGGTTGAAGCTATTGCAGAGCACAGAATTTATCATCTGGTAACACACACCTGATGCCCAGAAGACCCAGATTCAGGCAGAGCGATACGAGAAAGCAAAAGCCATTTCTGGGAGTGACTGAAAACCACCTTACCCAGTGAAGGAAATCTGATCCAAATCATTAAACTCACAGCCTCGGGATTTAAGCCCCCTCCACTCAAGTAGTGTTCAGAAGTGCTTTCCACCAACCAAAGCTACTACATCCATCCTCGCTTGATAATGTTAGAAACCAAACCAACCTTGCGATCACCTAGGGAGCAGTGTTGCAAAGGAAGTTACCTGGGGCAAGCTTCAGGCATCCCTGAGAGCTACCTCAACGCACTCTGACCTACCTGGTGCTTCTCCAGCACCGCTGCCTGAAGGGACCCTGTTGCAGGACAATGCCATCCTCTGCCCTGGCTGTGAAGCATCACTGCAGCTACAGCTCACAGCCCAACTCACACACCAGAAGCAGTCGCTGATCTTTGAGGACAATCCTTGCATAAATGCTGACAAATACTGCTGCTAACATTCAGGCTGAACATTCAAGTCCTTGATATCTCCTGGTAACATCTACAGGTGGGTGGGAGACAGGAAATCAGTTCGGGGCCTCTGTGAGATCAAATCCAATGCAACTCCTCATGCTGCCTGAAGGTGAACTTCTTCAAAGCCGAAAGAAAAGATGAAGCAAGGCTGCAATGTGTTCGATACCTCCAACAGCCCTCTAAGGTGACAGCACCGATTTCTACACATATAGTTTGAAAAGAGAATGGTAATGACAAATACAGAAAGCATTGTAATGATTCTGCCTTGTTCTAGGAAAGCATCACACCAGAGCACCACAGAATCCTTCTAAATTCGCCAGCAGCATAGATGTTGGTACGGGGTTGGGTTATTTTTCTCTTTTACATGTAAGCATCTCACCTTTAATCAGTTCCAGCAGATCATCTAACCAAACTCTGTTCTCATGCTCAACGCTTCACTATTTTTTCAAGATACAATCAAGCTGTTCTTTCATCATCTAGCCAATTAACTGATTGGGTGGGTTTTTAGAAATACAAAGCAAAAAATAAAACAATTATTTATTTCCCAACCAGTATAAAATTTCTCAGCAAGGCCTCCTCCATTCATCCCTAATATTACAACTCAGGTGTGGGATTGTTTTAAAAACAAACAAACCCAAAACAAACAAAAGAAATACCGCACCACAAAATCAAGGGTACAACAGAGTAGCTGTCAAAGGCAAGATATTAACACCGTTTACCATGTGAAAGATTAACTGTCAGGAGAACATTTAATGGATTACTTCTGCAAACACATGAAAAATGTTCTTTCAACTCCAAAACTCTGAGTATTTATAACCCCCTAAAATTATCCCAAGGGCCAAATTACTTTATAAAATTAATTAGTGAAAAATCCCAGTAAACCATTTTTAAATGTATGCAAGAATTATAAAGCACATTTTCCCCCCCTTCTGCTGTAAGTAGCAGCTGTCCTATTTATCTTTCAGGCTTTATACTCCACACACACTGGGACTGTTTACACACAAATTTTAAAAATACTTCTGCTGCTTCTGTCAAAGAGGCTCAAATAAAAAATATTTTTAAAAAAACAGACTAGTTGCTTCAACAGTTTGAGATAAGCATCAGAAAATAACTTTTAAGAAGAGGTAGATAACTTTCACATTGTTTTGAGCTTATCCCCATAAACACTGTTGTCTAATTCCACATGACAGAAAGCCAGGTTACCCTCCAGGAAAATAACAGATTAAACTCACTTAGAAAAAGTGGTTCCTTATACGTTTATATGCATTTATTTCACCTCCACAAAGACTTCCCCTCCTGATGCCATCTCCCACACAGCATCCCCTCTATAAGGCTCAATTGCCTGGCAGATGAGACCAAGCCAATGGCAGCCATATGTGCAAGCCACAGCCCATGAAACAACCGGTAAACAATACCGAAATAGTTTAATGGTTACACTGCTGCGGCACAACTTTCACATACCATCACAGACCAACACAAGATGCTCTGCTGGCCCTGGTGCCATGCAGGCAGGGAGCATTTTCTTGACTTTGTAGTATGTATTTAATGTACATTCTAGCAAGCTTTAGCAATATTTAGATATTTGTGAACCATAACAACTGAAGCAAGTAAAGAGTTTTTAAACTTCATTCACAACAGAAGTGTGATTCCCTCCTCAGTGTTTTCAGCACTCATTTCTACCACCCGATCTTGGAGTAAACATTTAAAAGCCCATATGAATGAAATACCATCAGTTAATCACCCCACACACCCCTAAACAGATGAAGTCTGATCCATTCGAGCCGCATTACCTAACTGCTCGCTATCACCCCGAGCTGTAACCTGACAGACAACTTATTTCCCCCCCCCCACACCCCACCCCGGGTTGCCTCTCTGCTGCCTGCACTGACCTGCGTGGTGTCAAGTCTGACACCAGTGAAGTAACACCCAGTAGTAACACCCTGAGTAGGGAGGAACCGGGACAGAGGAGGCACTGGAGAAAGAGCTGTGGAGGTGTTTTCTATTCTCTCCTCATGGGGTTTGTTACTTACAATAAATTGAGATACCACTCTCTGATACCACTTACAAGCGAAAAAAAAAACTGACGGACTCCACACAAAGCGTGTAACCTGTAAATAAAAAAAGGAACCCACACGCATAATGTTAAGACACACATGGTTAAAAAAGGCTTTGTAATAAAAGCAGCAGAAACGGTTTTCACAGCAAAAAGTTCAAGTGCACAAGCCCAACTTCCACAGCACGGGTTTTGGTTTTTGATCCATCCTCTTCAAAATCATAAAGTTTCTGACTTTGAGGGCATAGGCACGGTGTTTCTCAGGCTCCACTGAGTTTCAGGCTTTTGTTCTCATGGCAGCTTCAACTGGCCAGCACTCAGGGCACAGAGTTTCATATCTTGTTTAAAAAAAAAAAAATTACAATATTAACACTAACTTTCAGTTTCCACAACCAACCACAAGATTACAATAGGAAATTAAAAGTAACAAATTTCTAAGTGAGCCCAAGAAAGTTTCTAACAGCAAAGAGGACATTCGGCGCATTAAAACTATGTCACTAGTACACACATTGCTCGGGAGTTAAAACTAAACCTTCCCTCTTATGTCATAAACATCCCAGTTTTAAAACACCCGTTTGGCATTTGGTACGCATAGCTTTTGGTCTGCGAAACTGCTCAGAGAAGCACGCCTTCAGTATAAATAATTCACTGTTAAAACCCTATGACTTTTCATCATCGTGTAAGAAGTGTTAAAACTCTGTTGCTTCTTACTAGTTCCATTCCCTGGCTGCAGAGCATTGCCGCTTATGCTGAACTTCAGGAAAGGAAAAAAACCCGCAAATATTCTAAAGCAATTTTGCCTTAAAGCTGCTAAGACTGAATAATTTCATGTGATACTGTATTTTCCATCCATTGTCTGTCTTTTCCCTCACCTGGATTTCTGCCACACATTTATTTTCAGATCAGTACACAACACTTTTGTTATGCTAACAGCAGCTACACTTAGTGATATTGACTATTTTATCTGATGAAACAACACAAATTACAGCATTATCTCTATCAATTAAGTGAAGTTTATACAAAGACTTTTTTTGGTTTTTGTCTTTCCCAGAAAAGGAAAAACACATGGAGCAAGGAAGCCAAGAATTACAATGGAAATGAACAGGCTGATAAAGGTTTTTAATTTCACATAATTTATTACTGTTGCATTAAAAAAAATAGTAAGAATCGAGAAGGTAGAAAGCTAACCCAGTGAAATAATAAGTGATAAACTTCTAATTGTTTCTTAGCCAGCAGTCTCTCAACTTTGGCACCACTGACAACTGTACAATGACTTGAAATATGAATCTGTAATTGCTGCTGGTCTCTGTACACAACAATTCTAATATATCAGCCAAATGTTTCATCAAGAATGAACATGCCCTTTATTTTCTGTAATTGCTACGAACATTGTTGTGCTACAGACCAAGATTTCCTTACTACAAAGGACCTCCAGTTTTCTGGTTTTCAATCCCACGAGGACTAGATGGGTCCATCTCACATGAATGTACTGATCATTAAGAAAATGCAGTTCAAGTCCTAGTGCAACAAAGGATAAATGGATTAAAGTGTGAGTCTACCCTGCAATCTTTTTTCACATCTACTTGAAAAAAAGAAATGTTTGCCATGCAGGCAGTAAGAACAATAGCACAGCAGAAACAGCCAGTCTTGGTGCACTGTTACTAATAAATGGCCAGGTTTTAAGGAAGGTTTGGAGTTCATTCAAGAGAAAACACCCTGTTGCCACAACCTGAAAGAGATGCCAAACACAAAGCCTGTTTTTCAACAGTATGAGCCATACCTTTTAAAGTGTAGTTTGCCTCCATTTTCCTCATGCTCGACTCCTTCTAGTTGCATTTCCGTATAATTTTTTTTTTTTTTGCAGTTACTCAAAAAGTCTTTTTTTTCACCAATTCTCCTTAAGAGAATTGTTTGGAATATATACATTCCAATGCACAGCATGTGGAATAAGCAAGCTGAAAAGCATCTTTTCCATGCCATGATGGCCTGCAGAAGTATTGGATACATAAGGCCCAGTAGGAGCCTTAAGCTTCTGAAAAGTGTAATGGTACCTCTTCCAGCTAAATGGTATCTCTTGAATGCTGAACTAATTTTAAACATCTCAAAGAGCTGTTAACACTCTGAAGAAAGCGTGCAGATAAACCAAAAACACCAGCGAAACATCTTCATGCCGATACGTACATCAATTCCTGTAATTTAGATTTTTTTTGTGAACTAAAGCCCATTGCCAAAACAGACTACAGCTACCCACTGGCCTCTGCTTCGTCCCCAATACATGGTTAGATTATAGGTTTTCTACCCTTACCCAAACGCCCTCTGAGAAGCCATCTTTGACACAGTCTCAAAGGCACAATTTAAATACGGCATAACAAGTAATGCAGCTGTATTTCTCAAAACCACAAAGGCAGATTTCTTGGAGAAAGCAAAGATTTGTTGTTCAGTCACCCCAAGTTAGGGTTTAAAAAGTTTTAACAACAAGACCTTTTGAGAATAAGTCACTATTTCTTCCAAAACAACCTGTTTCTCCTCCAGAGGAAGTTCAGATTGGGTACGAGGAAAAACTTCCCAGAGAGGGTTGGTAGGCATTTGAACATCAGGCTGCTCAGGGAGATGGTGGAGTCTCCATCCTTGGAGCTATTTAAATACTGTTGGATGCGGTGCTGAGGGACATTGTTTAGTAATGGTTGACAGGTTAGGGTGTGGTTGGACTTGATGACCTAAAGGGTCCCTTCCAACCAAGACAAATCTATGATTCTCTCAAACTACACTGGTGACACCACTTCTGAATTAGGAAAATCACCTGCTCTTCACAAGTCTCCCAAAGGTAAGTTCCCATAAAAGAGATGGTTCTCCATTAATAGTTTTAATTCTATCCCAGCACTACTGCTGACAAAAAATGCTCGTGTCCACATTACTTGCTTGCTAGCCACCTACCTTCAAGCTGACAAAATATTTGTTATTCCTCTGGCAAAACCGTTGTCAAGGGAAGTACTCCATGGTCAGCACATTGGTGGGTAATTTTAATTCTCCCACTGGCTTCTGCCTCCAGCATATTATTTGCACCCACTGGGTTTTCTTTTTTAAATAAAGTAATAATAATAAAAATAGAAGAAACAAGAATTCTTGAAGAAATACACCTAGTGCTGTTATTTCAGATGGCACATTAAACAAATCCACTTCACTGCCCTGCAGCACATGATGAATGGTAGAGCAGTCATCTCCATTTGTCTGCTGCTTTTCTGCTGGCCACCGTCTGCAGTGACATGTCCTTCCTGAGCAAGTCTTTCCACCACACCTCCAATGTATTTCCTAACAAATCCCTGCCCAGGTTCTGTCACCTGCAGCTGCCAGACATCACCTGAGCTGAACCTGCTTTGGAACTTCCTTTTCTGTTGCAAAACAAAGAAACAAAACCTCACCACCAAAAAAAAAAAAAAAAAGCTGTGGTTGTGTTAAAGGCAAAATCAGAGAAAAAAAGTCATCAGAAGAAACAGAATGGGGGGAGGGAAGAAAAGAATATCGGTGTCTGTGATGTTCAAATCAGTACATAAAATGTACTGATACAGACACCAGCTCAATTTTATATTTAGAGGGCAGAATGTTGCTCTACAGCTAGATTCAGTACCATTAAGCAACTGGTACTGAAAAGTTTGCAAATGATTTCATTAGCTACTGGAATCTTTAAAATGGGGGGGCAGGGAGAAAGCTGCAAGATTTCATGGACTGAGCTGCTATATAAGCAGTAACACTTCGCTGATTGAGTTGCTGTACACCAAGTGCAAAGTGTTGGTAAAAGCCAAATATGGCAAAAGTTTAAAAAATAAAACCTAGCCAAAACTGCAAACAGATGCCTTGCAGGTCTTTTTTTGTTTTGTTTTCTTTCTTTTTTTTTTTTAAAAAAAAAGGTAGACACGCTTCTTATTTTGTTACAGATTTAAAGGAGCTAAAATTAGGGGGAAGCATCATACGAAATTACATTGAAATGTAAAGACAGCATTTGAAAAAGAACAAAGCCTGAAGTTTTTACAATGCTGTGAGAATTACATTGTAAATTTTTCTCCTCCTACCCTCTATTATTCTGTGTGATATAATCACATATTACATATAGTTGTTAATCAAAAGCTTCTCAAAGCTTTTCACAAACATCTCATTAGGCCTTATAAAAGAAATAATAGTTTTCCAGCTTTCCCAAAGAACGACTCACAGACAGGGACCTGATCCAAGACAATGCCATGTCTCAACCAGAACCTCCTTATCCTCATTGCTGTGCTGCCCAGCACTCACCTGGCTCTTCTTTCTGGTCTCGAGAGCTCTGAACACATACACTGTATACATTTAAACACACCCTTTCACAGAATCACAGAGTGGGTCTGGGTTGAAAGGGACCCCAATGCTCACTGAGTTCCAACCCCCTTGACACAGGCAGGGCCACCAATCTCCAGGCCTGGAGATAGACAAGGTTGCCCCATTCAACCTGGTCTTGAACACCTCCAGGGTTGGGGCATCAACCACTTCTTGTCCAGGCAGCCCATTCCAGCACCTCACCACTTGTCCCCTTTAGTACTATTTAGCAGAGCAACCTAACTGCAGAGAAATTCTTCCTCAAATTAGCTGTTGGGCTTTCTTTGTGTAAGGGCCAAAAAAAAAAAAAAAACAAAAAAAAACCCCAAACCAGCCTGGCTGAAACAAGCTCCAAGCTCCAAGACCAATGCTGCGTGTTAAGCTTTGCAGAAACTGAACCTGACACAAAGGGCATTAACTTCACACAGAGATACACTGAAGATGTGGGCCCCTTTCTTTCCTTGAAAACACACCACAACAAAACAGAACTACCCAAGACAGGCTCCTTCCAGAAAGATGCTGGTGAGTATTTGGGACCTTTTAAGGTCCCTTTCAAGCAAACCATTCCAGTACTCCTCAATTAACACTACATAAAATGAGTAACTGGGAACATCAAATCAATCCCCTGCAAGTGAAAACATAAGAAAACAAAAGGTTGTATTTTGAAAACAAGGCTGCCTTCCTTGGAGGTGTTACTGTCACCTGTGGATATAGGAATGACCTTGATTGTCACGTTGTGCCCTACAGAGCAGGCATTTGAACAAGAACCTACTCAGGGCAGAAGACAGGAAAAAAAATCTAACCAAACCTTGCTGCAAATCCAGGTTCCAGGCAAGCTTGTTGTATACATGGTCAGTTTAGCTGGAGATATTAAAATCCCAAACCACTTGCTCACAGCCAAGGATGACACAAGTGACACCTATCTTCCACGGAGCAGAATCAGCCAGGCAGGTCAGGCACGGAGCCAAGCCAGTCCATCTAAGTGAGCTTTGGAAAGGACAAAGTTAATTTTCTTCATAGGAGTTGGTACGGGGCTGTGCTTCAGATTTGTGCTGAAAACACTGTTGATAACAGAGAGGACACTTTAGTTACTGCTGAGCAGTGCTTACATAGAACCAAGGCCTTTGCTGCTCCACATCCCACCAGTAGAATGGCTGGGGGAGCACAAGAAGTTGGGAGGGGACAAAGCCAGGACAGCTGACCTCAACTGATCAAAGGAATATCCAATAGCATAAGGCATCATGCTCAGCATTATAAATCTGAGGGAAGCAGAAGGAAGGGGAAAGGAGCTGAGAAGCACAAGACAAAACACCTCAAGTCATTTGTCTTCCCAAGTCACCATTACACTCTTCTGCAGATGGCTGAACAACTGCCTGCCCATGCGAAGTGGTAAATGAGTTCCTTGGTTTGCATTGCTTGCATGTGCAGCTTTTGCTTTACCTATTAAACTGCCTTTATCCCAAAAACGTTCTTTCACTTTTTACTCTTCTGATTCTCTCTTCCATCCCACTAGGGGAGGATGGGCAAGCAGCTGTGTGGGGCTTAGTTGCCAGCTGTGACTAAACCACAATGCTTAGCACAATTCCTACCCTAAATTGGGAAGATGGAGAGGAGGAACTATTTGGCAGCAGGACAAGCACAGGGCCCTTGGCAATGCCACCTTTGGTCTGTCTCACTATGGCATTTTTCTCTGCGAAATCATAGCACGATGCCATGCACAACCACAGACACCTCTCTCCCCTACACAAAGGTATAAGATGAAAAATTGCAGTGTAACACTAATGGAAAGCATCCAGCACTTTAAAACACATCACATCACCTCTCCCACCTTCACAGAATTTTCCCAAGACAGGCAGAAAGCAGCCTCCAATAAAGTTTTATATAAGCAAACTTTCCTTTTCACCATTCTATAATGTTTTATACTTTGAAAAGAACCACATGCCTAGGAGTAATTTACCAGATACTAAACTTAAAATTAAAAGGCAACACCCTTTTCTTTATGGTGACCTGACAAAGGTGAACAAAAACCTAAAACAAAAAAAAAAAGTGTAATAAAATTTACAACATTCGTTACACTACAATCCAAACTCTTATTAAACAGCTAGCACTGCAGCTGAAGATGCAGTATGTCACCTGAGAATTTAGATATGCTTTCTATAATAAACTGAAATGCATTTGAAACTTGGGAAGACAAGAGAAACCCAAGACAACAAAAAACGTTTGAGAACATGAGCAACCCCGAACAAGACTGAGCATCCATTTCTCACTTCACTGCTCCGTGTTGTTTATTCACAGGTCAAGTCTCACCTGTATTTTGGGAGGAATACAAAAATTATGAGTTACTGTATGAAAAGACAGACCTCTTGTCTCCATTTACAAAACAAGCAGTAGCTTTGACAGCCAAAAGTGAAAACATTGGGGAGGTGAGTTGAGTGGAAGGTGGGAAATAACTTGTGCCCTTTCATTGCAACACAGAAGCCAAGTAGCCTGTTCCACACACCCCAATAGTCTTTTTAGCTCCATGACAAACTAAAGCCTTTAGATCCTCCTAAACTGAGAGACAAAACTGTGAATTCCTAATGCAATAGTGCATTCAACACCAGTGACTAAGCACATTTCATTACCATTTTTTTAATCAGAATAAGAACACAACATGTTCAATAATCCAATTATGAGCATCTGCACCATCCTCACAGTAGGATTCACTTCTACAGTTGAGAAATTATTTTTAGCATATCTATTTAGAAATCATTCCTATCTTTTTATATTCACAGCCCAATAATATGCTGTTTTGTATCAACCACAAGATTTGGCTACCTAAAGGGCTGACAAACAAACTCTAGCTACTTATTTCAGAAAAAGTAATCTAATGTTCATAATGTTCTACTTCATAATTACTCATGGCTACAAACATGTGTTGACATTTTTCAGCATATGGCCACTTTTTCTAAAGCAGAACCCCCAGTTAAATTTCACTTAAGTGGCTTAAACTGTTTCCCAGCACTCAGGCTTTACTTCTATCTCCGTCCAAGACATTACTGCTTTCCTGATAACCACTCTCTTGGAAGAGAGAGTTAGAGAAAAAGCCACAGTCCAATTCTGGAGACACCCCACCATTCTTACGTTCTCAGTTAGCATACCTGGGGCCTTGACAGAACATCTACTGAATGTCTCGATCATTTTTTATATGGAAACAGTAAAGGAAGAGGATGTACATCTAGTATTAACTACAACACTGTCTCACCTCCCTGTCCTGGTCACACAGGGCTCCTACACAAGAGCATCCTTCCCTGAATACTTACACATTTGTGCCTTTCTCTGCTCTATGCCTCTCTTGCCTCAACCTGTGTGTGTTCATTCTAACTGTGTGTGCCTGCCCTGCTCCAGGTCTGTCACACTACTCATTTCAGAAATATTTGTGAGCTCCAAACTTACTTCTGGTTTTAGTCTCGCTCATTTCAATCCACCTACTATAAGTAATGGCCCAGTAACTCTCCTCAAATCCTTTTTATCCTAACACAGAAAGAGCAGGAGATTATTAAACACAACAGCACTCACAAAACTGACAAGAGGGTATGGCAATACACAAATGTAAACAAACACAGGACATCCTTTCCATAAGGAAGTCAAGAACAAACAAGTTACACAATGCTTTTCATAATAAACAATGTTTAGTGTTTAGCAGAGGCCCAATACAGGAATCCTTTACAGCAGTATAGAAAGGAAAACAGGAATCAAACAGGAATATGAAGAAAATAAACAAATACGCAGAAAATGTTGTGTGCCTTTCAAGAGTTATTACGACTTTGATCAGATTATTTTACATTACTTTTATTTGAAAATGTTCCCTCAAAGATACACTGTCATCAGCACATAATAATAGTGGTGATAATAACAACACACGTAACAATGTGTGGCAGCACATAATAATCTATTTTGTGGTGATACACTACACTTATCACTAGGTTAAAATGAAAAACTAACTTTTTATTTTCATTGTATAGGCCCCCACAGTAATACTGCGTTTCCTTGTCTTACGGATTTTTTTTAAATATAAAAAACAAATACACTAACTTGTCACAGCTTTCTGCTTTCTGGAAATAATGATCAGGCACAGAAAGGAAGGTGATACAACAGAACTGCAGAAAATAGTTCAGATTATAGCCCACCACTGAACTTTTTAAAATTTTTTTTAAGAAATCACCCACGAATTTCAAAATGTTTTGGAAAAGGTTAAACTGTCTAAATGCAAAGAAATACCAAACAACTGTTGTTTATTTTTCAGCATTTCTATAATAAAAGACTAACTTGATGAATTTTTTATTTATTTTTTAAAATCACAGGCTCAGTATTGTGTTTTTCCCTTTCCACTTTTTGTGGCTTAATCCTGGCATCAAAAAATTTCATCCAAAGGATGGCATTCATACCACCAGCCCACATACACTTCTTGGCAGCCTACAAAGAAGTTAGCGCTCATTACAAGGGAGCTCTGTGCTACGTGGTGAATGATGCCAGTAAAATATTACTCAAAGTGAAGCCTAGCGTATAAAACAGGCAAGCATTAGAATTTATACTCTGAAATTTCTTTTCTCTTGATGAGCAACTAAGTCTTTAGAGGCCTTGTAACACAAAATAATTTAAAGAGTTTGTATTGCCCCATACTTTAATTTTAACTGGAAAAAAAAAACCCACACTGAAGATGGGCAAAAATACCAAAACCACTCATGGAGAGCCTAGGCAAAAATAGACTGAAGATTCTAGCGATTTCCATTGCTTTCAAAGCTCTTTTGTCTGTCCTTTGACACTGGAAACAGATGAAGAATTGTATCTTGAGCAGAAAGTAGAATCGCTTCAAAAGGATAAAAAGAACAGTACTGGAAGTATGTGCATTAATTTTTCCCCCCTTATAAAGTGCATAGTAAGTGACAGACGTTTTTCAGCTCAGCTTATATTCTAGAGAGTAACACAGTTCTGATGGGTCCAGTAGTAGTAGCATACAGAAGCATTAAACAAAACACAGTAAGAGACACACAGATTTCTATTCCCCAATTGCTCAAAAGCCAATTCCCTTAAACCCACTACTTCCACCCAGCTGCAAACTTAAGAGTTAAGAAGCTCTTAAATGGACTTTGCTACTTAGCTTTCTATGAGCATATACTATTTTCAGGAACTAACAGACTCATTTGATCAGACTCATTAACCAGACATGAGAATAAAATATCTTCGTAGGTACAGTATGCAGCAAGTTCTTCCGGAGTATAATGGCTGCGAGCACTCCGAGATCCGCAGATACGCATATATAAAGACATGGCTACGTATGCTTGTAACGACCATGAAGAACCTGATCTTGGCAGAAAAATATCCATCACACGAACCAATGTTTTTCATTACTTCTTTTTCCTATTATTTTGTAAAAATGGAAGCAAAAGACTCATTCTCTTTGTCAACTGACCTTTGTTGTTTTAAGTTCACACATGGTTATGCACCTGTAAGCTAACTGAATCTGGATCACACTATTTTGGTCCAGAAGATCTTCTACCCCTCTACACTGCAAAGAAAAATGTTGCCATGCAAAACACAGGTCTGTGTTCCCCACAAAGGGAAGGCAGGCAGAAGCTGGGGCAATAAATAACACCCCAAATCTGGGGTCACCACATTAAAACATTCTCACCCTCCTTATCCACTTAGAATGTCCACCAATGCAAAATTTCTTTGCATATATTTGCATGCAGTTACACTGCAGCAACTAGTGGACTTGAAAGGTCGCAACTTTTTAGGGGAGATCAGGTTTCTGCTCATGGGTTTAAAAATGCAGTGAAACACCATTTTTAACAAGAGGAAAAAATAACTCTTATTTAGCAAAATATAAGTGAAGATATGAATCAGACCATACGAAGAACTAAATAAAATATCACTAAATCAAATCTTCCAAGTATTCACTTTCAGATAAAATAGCACGTCTGAAAATTCCCCTTCAGAAATAACTTTTATTTCGCCATGATGCTATTACAATCATTTCAAAATTTCAAATAAAACACACATCTACTCTAGAAGTGAAAAGTCTGAAAAATGAAACAGGTCCAAAAATCAGAATTCTTATTACCAGTAACAATCTCAATGTAATTTGTTATAGAGCATAACAATAATAACTACTGAAATTATTGTTAGCCATATATCACCATTCCACATTAACTGGTCATGGCAACAAAGTTTTGCTTTTAAATCCATCTGCTAATTAAGCTTTCCAGAAACTGCAACTTATCTGAGAACACAATGCTGCTTTTCATCAGAAGTCAGGAGACTTCAGTAAGGTATACAGATGAAACCTGGAAATATTGAAACAGAGCTGTTCCTGATTATCAGCGGAGGGCAGGAGTCATGAATGCATAGCAGGCTGCAACTCAAATGAAAAAACTGAACACAGAAAAATCTAAGTGGACTACTACAAAAATGCTTTAGGAAGAAGTGCTATTTTCTAGTTTATCAACTTGGTAGTTTTAGAATCTTACAAGTTATCCATAAAATTTCATATGTAGTTTTAAAGATAAAAATCCTTATACTAAATCTTTCAACCTCACCAGCCAACTGCAACGTGCCAAGGAAATTTCAGGAATAGAGCCATCCATTAAGTAAATACACTGTTCAGAACCAGGCAGCCCACAGAGATTCCACTCTAATGCTAAACCCCACCAGTTTCAACTGCCATGGTCACACACCTCTTGAGGCTTTATCTTGTACACAACTAAAACATACACACATTATATTTATTTATATTCCTGAATATGTCAGGGATACCTCAGATTACCACAGTTCACTTCAAAAAAATATCTGTAATGCCAAATCTATTAATCAACGTTGTCTTCCTCTACAAAAAAATTGCTAGCTTCTTTACTGGCACATAAAACTCCAAATACTATGAAAAAAAAATCTTCTTGACTAGTTTAAGAATTAGATTTTTTTTCTTATTGTCAGCCATTACACAGTAGTAACACAGCACAATGAAATAATACTGCTTCTGTTCTTAGAACTCAGGTTACAGTATAAGTTATAATGGAAATGTAATTGCTTACTTTCACTAGGATAAGTGTAAGAAAGACAGAATTTTAAGTTGTCCTTTTATCAGTGAAGACCCACTACACAACTACAGTTTTAATTATTTTGAATGATTAGAGTTGGAGGTCATCTAGTCCAACCCCCCTGCAAGAAGCAGGGATACCCCCCAACTAGATCAGGTTGCTCAGGGCCTCATCCAACCTGGTCTTGAACGTCTCCAGGGATGGGGCATCCACCACCTCCCTGGGAAACCTGTTCCAGTGCTCCACCACTCTCACAGGAAAGAACTTTTTTCTAATATCCAATCTAAATCTCCCTCCCTCTATTTTGAAACCATTACCCCTTGTCCTGTCACAACAGGCCCTACTGAACAGCCTTCTCCCCATCTTTCTTGTAGGCCCCCTTGAGGTACTGGAAGACCGCTATAAGGTCTCCCCAGAGTCTCCTGTTCTCCAGGCTGAACAGCCCCAACTCTCTCAGCCTGTCCTTGTAGGAAAGGTGCTCCAGCCCCTTTATCATCTTTGTGGCCCTCCTCTGGACCCTCTCCAACTGGTCCATGTCCTTTTT
>VXBZ01008462.1:205781-235806 GCA_013399135.1 Heliornis fulica | reverse complement strand
ACTCCATCATAAAAGGCCCCCAGGTTGGTCATGCACGATCTGCCCTTGGTGAAGCCATGTTGGCTGTCACCAACCATGTCCTTGTTCTCCATGTACCTTAGCATGGTTCCCAGGAGAATCTGCTCCATGACCTTGCCAGGCACAGAGGTGAGGCTGACCGGCCTGTAGTTGCCCGGGTCCTCCTTGTTCCCCTTTCTAAAAATGGGGGTTATGTTCCCTTTCTTTCAGTCATCGGGGACCTCACCAGATCGCCACGACTTTTCGAATACAATGGCAAGTGGCTTGGCAACTACATCCCCCAGTTCCCTCAGGACCCGCGGGTGGATTTCATCAGGTCCCATGGACTTGTGCACCTTCAAGTTCCTCAGATGTTCTCTAACCTGCTCTTCAAGTACAGTGTGCGATGGTTTATCCTCACAGTCCCTGCTCGTTCCATTTTTATGTAGGTTAGTCATATCACACTGTCTTACTTCCTTCTCCAATGTTTAACAAGAAAGTAAGAGTAAATACTCAATAAGTACTCATGATAGGGCTTTACCCAAAATCCAGAAATAGCATGTAGCTTCTTAAATTTTGTATTCTCCCAAAACACCCAAAGCTGCTCTGTTCAAAGAAATAATTGTAACCAGGTAATTTGGAGGGACCATGATGCCTCTCAATAACTTCCTTGCTCAAGTAGCTAATTTGCAGATTACTTTCAGTTTCTTACAGCCAGCTTGCAGCCCATGGTTAACCTGTGGTTTACATCTTACCTCCCCATTCACAAGTTGTCAAAACTAAATTAGCATCAGCAGGAGTAAGTCACTGGCAATAAATATCTTAGAAGAACCTTAGAAGCATCATTTTTAAAATAAAAGGCAGGAGAGCTAGGAAGAGGCTCTTAACAGAGGGTGGTGGGGCACCGGAACAGGCTCCCCAGTGAACTGGTCCCAGCACCAAGCTAGACTGAGGTCAAGAAGCATCTGGACACTGCTTGCAGTCCCATGCTCTTACTTGTCTGATCCTGTGTGGAGCCAGGAGTTGGACTTGACAATCCTTATAGGTCCCTTCCATATCAAGATATTCTAGGGCTCTACTACTTCATTATGAAAATTTACCTGTAAACCTTTTCTTGGGTTTGTTTTATCACCCTTTCATTGATCATTTACCTGCAGACCACCTCCTCTATGAAAGCTGATGCAGATTATTCAATGCTAAAAACCAAACAGCCAACTTCTCTAAACTACCATCTGCTGAATTACAGCAGAGATCCAGGACCGACCTGGCATGTAATATCAGAAGTAGTAACATGCAATCAGTAATCAAAACATAAAGCAGTTAAACCGAAGGCATTCAAATGCACAGAACAACATGTCAGGTTAGACAGTTTCTTATCTTCATGCTTCAGGGGAATCACATTTGGCCATGTCACAGCAGTTCTATGAGCTGGCACATCCTTTTGAAAATTGCCATTCTGTATTCTAGCACTTGAGTTGCCATCAAAAGAAAAAGCCTGACCAACACTTTACAGCAACAGAGAACTCAAAGATAAACCCATATGCTTGCTGAGTATCTGCAGCAGTGATTTGGGATATAAGAATTAATTTCAGTGCTGGTTAAAAATGCCATGGGAACCTTCAGAACAACAGAAGTAGCATTATTATATCCCAGAGATCTCCTTTTTCTACTACTGAGCAATAATTATGTTTGGGAGCACATCTTGACAGAATACCACTTATGTACTTTCTCCACCAAGAGCTATTTCCTAACTATAAAGGCACCTAGAAATAAAAGATGACATTGCTTTCTATGAAAGCATAACAACTAAAAGCAGTGAGTATCCTTATCATTCCCATCATCCCAAGTCAAAGAGGTCAGAAAAGAGGACTTGTTATTGTGGATACCAGTAAAAATCTTTGGAGGATTTGTTTGGTTTATTTTGCATTCATAGCATGGTGTGTGTGTGTTCCTATAGTACAGGCAACAGCCTTATCACAAGTGCATCCCAGAACATTGTACTGACAACTGATTTTCAAAAGCAAAATGAACTTACACAAAATATTATCACCCATTAAATGTTAATTACATTAAGATTATGTGATTTTTTTTCAGAACATCATTCTAGAATTAACATATAACACTTGAGACAGTCAGAACTCAATTCATGTACTGCTTCACAAGTATTATATTTGGCATTTTACAACCCCATAGCCCAGTCAACAGAGATTTCCTTTTTTATTCGTTATTTAGAAGCTTCAGAGAAACACTTCTTGAGGCAAACAGGCTATAATTACTCTGAGAATCTTCTCTTTGCATTTAAAATCTGACATGAAGCCTCTCAGCCTCAAAACCTAGTGCAAGTGAGTATTTCTCATTACCATACTGGCTCCCAAAACATGTCTATCAGCCACCTGTCTATGTAGTACAGCTCTGACCATTAGCCAGCTACTGGTCTACAATTCATCTGTGTATTTTTGGCATACTGATTTATCCAGCTGAGGAGGAAGGTTCAGACTGGGTATAAGGAAACTTCTTCCCAGAGAGGGGTGTTAGCTATTGGAACAGGATGCCCACGGAAGTGGTGGAATCTCTATTCCTGGAGGTATTTAAAAGACAGATGTGGTGCTCAGGGACACAGTTTAGTAGTGGTTGGCAGGCTAGGGAGGTGGCTGAACTTGACCTAAAGGGTTCCTTCCAACCAAGTCAATTCTATGATTTGAGCAAGGTAGCACCCTGGAGAAACTTCCCCATGGCCTGAGTGCAGACAACAGGCAGGAAGAGCTCCCTCAGCTTTGTCACAATACTACACAAACTTAAACTTACAGTCACATATTTTTATTCAACAGTTAAAAGTGTTCAAACAAATGAACCTATTACATGAAGCTGAGATGTAGAGTATTTGTTCCTTTACAAAAGTTCACTGAATCACCGCTTCTTACACAACAGCCATAAGGAACTATTTACAAACCATTAAAAATGCACCTTCATGAGTGTAGCAAACAAATCAGGGTGCGGTTACCTTGAAATTGGCAGGGACCGTGTGTCTTGCAAATATTTCCAGTTCTACTGTGGAGCAGTTTGGGTGTAGGGCAGCACAAAGCAACAGGTTAATACGCATTCAGTTAGCTCATGCTATTGCCCCAAGTACAAGGTGTGCCTTTTGGCTCTACTAGAGATACTCTTTATTATTCATCTGACTTCACTTGCCTGCTCAAAGGAAAACATGGTCATTTCATGGCAATAATGTATTATATAGGAAAGCACTCATTTCCCTATAGAAAAGTCCAACTATTTAGGATGCACTAAACAAGATAAGCATATAAAAACTATTCAGTGTCATACATCCTAAAAGTTCAAGAATATACATAGATGTTGAAGAGACTAGCAAGATCCAAGATCTCTCATTGAAGGATCATAAAGAAACCAAATTATCACAGAATGAAAGGGCAACAAATTACCTGGAATTCATAGCTTCTCAAAAAATATGAAGTGAGAAACAAACAGAAGCAAAAAGCTTTTTTTAAATGGTGACTCTTGCAGAAAGAGAAGGGAAGAAGGTTACCAGCACATAATCCTTCCAGGGTCTATACTTGAACCAATACTCAAACACATGAAGTAAACTGGCAGATACAGAAACTTTTCTAAGCTTTACCAAGCAAATGAATCTGAATTTCATATTCAGAATTGCTCAGAATGGTCTTGTCTGAAAGTCGCTATGGATAGCTACAGAATATATGCACAGTGATGGGCTGACAGTCAAATTAAGTGGTTGAGGAAATGCATTGCTAATAAACACAAGAGCAAGGGAAAAATAATCTCTGGTGAATTACATATTAACAGGCTTTGGACTGGCTGTTAACCCTTTGTAAAGACTTTAAATTACTTGGGATAATTCACTGAAAATATCAGCTGTGCACCATCAAAAGGCAAGTGAAAAGCACTGAGAAATTACGTATTTCTGATTTATTTTGAATTCATCACCACATACTATTGCCACAGTTCTTCCGAGTACTATTTGTCACAAGAAAAAATGTGATGAACAATCAAAGGTCCAGCATCCTACAGCCTTGGAGGGATTGAAAATAAAGACAAAACTAAAAATCACAAATACAGACAGGAAGCAGTTATCCATGGTATACAAGGATTGGTAGTCACAGTAAGACAACTAGAGTTTAACAAGAAGTTTAATAACATTTTGCAAGCATACTTTCTTTCTCCACAATATGTAACTGCAACCACAGAATAACATCAAGGTCAGAATTATAGATTGATTCAATAAGTGAATCCATTGAAGATCAGGCATTTTTTAATATAGTAACTCAAATTCATCATCTCCAGGACTGGCAGTCCTGAGGCTAGTAAAACAGTGTAAAAATAGCTGCTTGTTATAGCCTCTTTCTTAATTTTTCCTTTTTTAATATGAAGAGAAAAAGAAAAAAAAGGTGGGGGGGAGGGAGAAGGAACTGTTAGGTAGTTTTAACAGTATTTAAAGCTTACAATTTAACAGTCTCGTAAACTGATAAATGGAAAATGACTTTGACTAATAAGCATGTAAGTCACCCAGATTACCAAAAGAAGTGTTGCACTCTCATTTTTCAGTACATATGATATTCAACATTTCCTGATCGCCACCAGAACTTTCTCTTCACAAATCAAAATTTTCTATCCACCATTTGGGGCAGGGGAGGAGTGTAGAATATCACAAAGGTCAAATTAGTCAACTGAAACTACAGGTTGGCAACCAAAGTTGAACAACATATTTCATAAAGGAGTCTCTACAAAAAACAAAACAAATCCCATGCTTTCCTGTATCATTAGGAGATTCAATAGTTTGAACTATGCATGTAATAATTTAAAAAAATTAAAATAAATAGCTGGGATAGTGACAGTTAAGATTCTTTTTCATTCACCAAGTTTTCAACTGCTCACAGCTTGCATTCAATCCTTATAAACATCTCCTAATTGTAAAGCACATAAATTGGAGATTATGCAATTGCACTATGGCTGCCCCAAAATATTATGTGCTGAAAGTGCTCAAGTGTTTACAGACAAAGCTTGCCAAACAATCATTCCATCAAAACCACAACTCAACCACTACTTGAGCTAAACTTGTCCAAACTGGACTGAAATATAAATGCAAAGTATTATGTTCATACTAAGTCGCAAAATAAATGCCAGGAAAACAAAAACAACACACCTGTTGGAATGCATTCACAGAAGCAATCTGCTATGCACAGGGCTGGCAGAGATGCCTATGCTGTTGTAATACCAGTTTGAAAGAGGAGAAGAAAAAGCAGAATAAGCTTCAATATAGGAATGCACAGAAAATTCATAAATATCTCAGACCACAGATATTGTTTAGGTGGGTTCTCTGCCCCAGAAATGCATCCAGAAATTCTAAGTGATGCACCTCCAAAGGGAAAAAAAACAAATAAGAACCAAGGAATCTGTTACCTTCAGATTTAAAGTACAGCTTAAAATTTAAGATTATTCTCATCCACCAGCTCCATATTGTATAAAGTCTATCTCATCCCTGTTTATACTGTCCATAAAACGACCCACAGCAGCCTCAGTGAACATCCTCACTACAGAAGGATATCAACCCCAGAGTTATTACAGAAGAATTGTCTATGAATGGTCTCAGAATGAGACAGCAGTTGCACGACATTCATAGTTTCACTTGTTACAACCTCTTTTCCTGTTTTACAAATAAGTTATACCTGCTATTGTTTTCCAGTTTGAGTAGCTATTCTTTAAAAATGTATTTACTGGCTTTGCTGGCCTTTCAGAGAAGGCGACATATAAAAATGCAGAAACGCCTGAAGTTACCACGCTATTTTTAGGATGTGGTTTGATGAGTATATCTGTCTGTGCAGTGTCTTGCCTCTTCACTGCCTTCTCAATTATGCAAACACATACAGGGTGGAGGAGGCAGGGACGGCAAAGTGACTTGTGTGTGCAGAGATGACGCACCTGGGAGGGAGGCCCAGAAGCAAAATCTAGCAGAGAACACGGTGCCTTAAACTGCTACCACCAGTAAGAAGGGCCAGTAATAATGCAGTTTCAGCTGTAGATATGACATTTAAGGTCATCATTAAGTATATTGCTTTACATTGTGTGTCCTTTTTGCTAAGCTGTCAAACGCAGATTTGGGAGACATCTCAAGATCCAAACTGCAAAGTACAGCGAGTGAAAAACCTGGCCTTCAAAACCCACACTTAAGCACATTTCAGTCTTAGGTGCTGATATGTGCTTAGAGCTTTTCAAATAAAGTTTTTTTTTAAAACCCTACTGTGTAAGGGATAACGGAGGATGGTCTGAGTCAGAGACAATAGACAAACCCTAAGCAGATCACCCTGACTAGGTGGCCAGGGAGAAAGAACTTTAAAACTGTTCCCATGAGAACCAACTTTCATGTGAGAAGGAAAGCACAACATTCCCATGAGAACTGAACCTTTATGTGCTGGGGAAACCATAACATTCTGATAGTGTAATGGAGAGGTATTGCTGGTCAATCAGGATGGGAAGTCACTCACTGTTAGCCCATCAGGCTCATGAGTCCAGCAAGGCCTGCGGTACATGCTGGGCCCATGTACAGCAACCCCAGCTTTGGCCTGATGCATGACATACGGAGGCTGCCTCAGCAGTGCAGGGAGACAGACATCAAGTGTCTCTTGAAACTCCAGGGGATGCCCTGAAGACACTGAGCTTGCCTCCCTTCACTGCTCCAACGTGGACCCTCATCCTGCTGCTCAACAGCGTTGTGAAGATCCCAGGGTTGGCAAGACTCTCTTAAAACCTAATATATTCCTTAAAAAAGCCTAGCAAGGCTTTCTCTCTTGCAATTGCTATATGCTTGAACATGGCTTAGGAAAGCTTTCTTAGCACTGCTGTATGCTGGACAATGGCTTAGCAAGGTTTAAAACAAAAAGTTATATTGTATTTGTTGCTTTGGCATGGACTTGTGTTTGTGCATTGGAATCCTCTTAGGAGAGCCCTGTTACTTCAACAGTAGCATCTACACAAAACTATACTCATCAGGTTAACCACACATTGCTCCCTTGGACTCTTAAGACTGGCTCACTCCTATTCATGAAAAGGAGAAAGAAATAATGAGATGACTTCGTACAGTATCAATTAGCTACCTAATAAGTTTCAAAAACTGACAAAATATCTTTCTACCAAAAGGGGCCCAAACTGCAGTTAAAGACAAAGTATAAACCATTTTAGGGAAGAGCAACTGAACTCATTAAGCCAAAAAGCCCTTCTAAGCACTACTCAAAAGAAGGCACGAAAAAGTTTGTTAACATTTTCAGCAACTTTCTAACGTGCAAGGAACAAAGAGAACCTAAACATCACAAGGTATGCTAAAAATCACCTTTACCCTCAGCTGTCCTTGTTTTAGGACCACGCACACAGGCATGTGCATCATGGACCAATCCACCTGCACAAAAGCAAATAACTTCTCCCTGTTTCATCACATCAAGAAGCACATGGTTGTGTTTAAAACAGAAGAGAATTATGCAAAATCCCCGTTAGCACTGCATGAATTACATTTGCTTTGGTAGAAACAGCAGAGCTTTAAAGTGTAAAGTCACTGTACCACATCATTTTTGCCAAAGGATGGTCATTCCTGTCTACCAAGACCATTCTAAACTCCTACAGCACATTTTCAAACAAGTCATTCTGGTTTTGAGTCCATTAACACCACAGCGCCTGCAAGAACAAAAGGTCACTAACTGTTACAATGAATTCCCTACAACTATGAAGCTGAAGTCAAAAGTAGTAACTTGAAAAACCCAGATGTGGTTTAACTATACACAGCTGAACACATTTTCTAAAGAAACAGGACAATTCCTTCTCAGCTCACTCTGTTCAATCTTTTTTCCCCCAATGTGAGCTTTTTATTGCATAAAAAAAAAATTATCTGGCAAAACTTTATTATCAGAGAGGGAAAAAAAAAAACATTTTTCAACATATTTCAAACCCAAAGCAACTCCCTTAAATTATTCCTCATTAGTAGCTATGTGACCTTTATATATACTAAGACCGGTTTTTAAAAATTTCTCCGCTTCTCCCAGGCTTCATAGCCAACACAGCACATCACCTTATCCTTTGATTTCAAAATAAAAAGATGCCCAAAAAAATTCACCTCCTTTTCCCCCACATATTTAGTGTTCTGCCACCGTACTGTGGAAAGCACTTCTTGTCTGCCACTATCATATTCCAGGTTTAAATATTCAGAACTAGATTACATTTTATGCTGGAACAGAGAAAGATGAATTACTGCTGTCTTTACCCTTCCCAGTCTCCTTTGTTCTTTATGATTGCATAGTGGGAAGTGGCACATTCTGTATTATAGTAGCCAGATATTCACAAAAGTAAGGTTTATGCACGATAAGCAAATTCTTACACTGCTCATCAATTCCTGTAGAGAGCTGGTAGCCTCATGACAATCTTCAGATTTTCATTCTTGTCAGTTAATATCTGGTCAAGTCCAAAGAAGGGTTCTCACCTAAAACACATCAAAAGTTGGAGATTTGATTTTATAGCACATACACACCCCCCAAAAAAACTCCCCACAAAATCCCTTTTTTCTCCAAAGTATTCTAAATTTGTTCTCTTGCAAAAAGCCTTATCAAGAAACATTTTAGTCACACTTGTAACCATATGAGCAATTTGCAGAGTAAACCGATAAACTGAACAAGAGTCCATGGTAAGTTCAATTATGGATGCACCATATGCTTCAATATTCCTTTAGGTATACAAAAGGAATCAATTTGTGCAATTTGTTCAAAACACAAAAAAACCCTTTTGGCAAGATCATCCTTTTGCTGAACAAGGAGTTTCAGCACGTGTCTGCTCAAAACATCACCCCTTTACATCCCACAGTAACTTAACCAAGCACAGGAGTAACACAGCTCTGAACTACTTGGCTCTACTAAAGGAAGATGCCTCAAGGCAGCAGGAGATCTTGCCAGATACATATGTTTATTAGCAGTAATAACTTTTGTGCTTGGTGTTTGGGTTTTTTCCTGATTAACCTTCCTCTCCTGCTTGAGATGACCTTTACTAAAGCCCCTCAGCAGTGGTACAGCAGTGGCCTTAGATGTACAGAGCTACTTCAAGGTTTGTAACTTGATTTCTCACATGACCTCAACTATGGATCACTAAGTTCTAAAAAAGTGATGTTTCTGTCCCAATAAATGCATAAATGCATACAGCCAACTTACAGCTTCACTGAGAAGCATTATCACAGTGAAGTACAACAGTAACCAGCACTAATCATGTCTGTTATTAGTCCGGATTTAAAAACATGGGAGTGTAATTATACCTGGAACACGCATTCTAATATCTATTTTTACTACTTTTTGAAAGCTGGAGTTCATGTCCATCATTCAGGATATGTAGCAATTAGTACAGTCACACTATGAAACACTACACCACATCAGTAGCACCTTGTCTAAGTAAAGGCTCTCCAACAAAAGACAAGGTGGCAAAGGCCTGGAGTTCAACAGCAGCACATCCTACCTGCCTACTGATTCCTCTCCTCTTCCTGTGGTCATTAACCAATGGTTTGGTTAATTACTGTGTTATCCTCTGGCCTAGTGTGGATGCAGTGACACCAAGTAGAATCTAGCTTTTAAGTACAATCTCTGCTTTATCTACTAAAACACAAGGAAACAAAGACTAATCAAGTTGGGAACTCTCAATTATGCCTCTCCCACCAGTGAAAAACGTTGAGAATTGTCAAAAAAAGAATAAAAAAGGATGAAACTCATTAACTGAAGCAATTCTTACACAAGTTTTCAAAAGCACCAGCATAAAAATATACATCAGCAAGGCAGACCATCTGCCCACCGAACTTTGCCTTTGCAAAAATGTACTGGTGCCCCAGCAATGCCCTCCACTCCTCAGCACTAAACCAACTCTCCCAAGACACAAGCACCTAAGAATACAAACCGGTAAAACTCAGAATTGTCTTGATTGGAAGGGACCCTTTAGATCAAGTCTTACCATCACACTAATCTGATGACCCAAAAGCAGGAAAATTTAAGGACAGGCATCCCTTAGAGCTTCACACATGATGATGTGTTTGTGAAGGGTGTATCACAGCCTCTGTTCTCCAGGCACTCCCTGGCAAGAGCATTGCACGTGCTGTTGGAGCGAGACACATTGAACCTCCTACAAGCACGTTGGCAAGGGAAGAACAGCACTACCACGCTCTATGATTGCCAAGGTAGAGAAGGCATTTTACCAGGAATTTATCTTTTTTTTTTCCCCTGCAACTTTTTGAGAGGTAGGATTTCAGGGTTTTTTTGGAGGTGGAGAAGTCAAAAGCTAAACCAAATTCACCCTTGCTAGATTGTTTCTTTTCATTTGCCAGCTGGGAAGCCAAGGGATGAAGAAGACCATGTTCACCTGGGCTGTGGCCACTTTAAAACTGTTTTAGTGTCCATAATTGAACCTGCAATTCGTTATATACTGAAGCACAAGTACAGCCAGCAAGATCTTCAGACTCAACCTTGTTAGCGAAGGACAGCTTCATAATTCACATATTCTGACCAAGACACATACTAAATGTTGATCTAGCGTAGACCACTAATCTAGAAGAAAGCAGTGACAGAAAGCAAGGTTACAGTAACTGCCACATACACACATGCAAACCTCCCTCCTCAACTCCTGACAGGTTCAGGCTACTAGTATAAGATATTTCTGGCTGTTCTAATATTTTGCCACTAAGAATATCCAGTTTTAACAAGAAGGTTTAATAATGCACTTTGTGGCAAAGAAAGAAAATTAACTCAAGTTTACTAGACTGCAGTGTCCTTCAGTCTATCCACCCTACAAGCAATTCCACATGCAGAACAGTTCAGCATTGAGATTCCTTAGGAATCTCAATGCTGAACTAACAGTTTTATTTCCCTTCCTCTTATTTTCATCCACCAATCCCTCAGTTCTTCAAAATATAAATACCATTTGTGTTACAAGATATTCAGGACAGCAGACAGACCCTCACCCAGGAACAGCAATGTCCTACAGCCTCCCATATGAAGTTATCCCTATTTCATATAAATTAGGATAGAGACTCCCCACCCTAAAATGTAGCACTGCCTTCAGACCAGGTAATCTCTAAAGGTCCTCTCCAACATAAATCATTCTGCAATTCTGGAAAGGCAAGTAAAACCCCAAAAAAGTAGGCTGCTACAAGTTTAGTGAGTTTTAGTTGACCCACATCTACTATAAATATAATTTCAACTGTAAGGTAGGAATCTGAGCAACATAAATAAACCCGTTTAAGACCAAAAAATAAATGCAGAAAGCACCACCATTAGTGACACCACCATCTCAGCTGATAAGCCTTTTCACTTCCAGCATTACTGCAGAAGTTCCTGAATAGCAGATTTTTGGCAGTAAGTGTGCTTAATAGTTTTAAATTTTTAAAGTCTGTAACCACGATCATTGTGGTTGTTCTTTTTTCTTCGGGTAATATAAAAAGAAGAAAGTGGGAGGGTGGGGAGTTAATGTTCACTTGGAGTTGGTACGAAAGATAACTAAGAAACAGACATGCACTACTGACAGTTTATTAAAAATGGCCCTGGACAAAAGTGTACACTTTTCCAAGTTGTTCTAAAAGAACAAATTATAGTTTAGAAAGCCCACGCCTGTGACTACAGAAAGCAAGTTCCAGGTGCATTAGAAAAATAAGCCTTCCTCGTGGGGAAAAAACCACCCAAACTGAGAGATAGAAAATTACAGTTAGTTGAGTCTCCATGTGACAGCCCAGAATTTCATGGCAGATTAAAAGCAACATTTATATAATCCAAGTAGCATGAAACCATTCAAAGAGGCACTGTCTATATTTTTATCTCGTCTGTGTCCGCTGATCAAATTAACAGAAAAAAGTAATACTGGCAAGATAGCAAGAGTGGCTCAATTAAACATAATTATGCCTGATAAATCTTTTACCAGGAGGTGAAAGGCAAGACAGCTGGGACAAGCACATGCTGCATCTTGACACATAAAATCAAAGCTAGCGATCCCACCTGCGACAGCCCATGGCACAAGTGCCACAGTGTGCAGGTCCCAGCAAGTTCTAGCTAAACTTCACCTTCTGCCAAAACCAAAGTCCTACAACCATAAGTGTTACCACAGGGGACTTCTGAAGCTCAGACAAGGGTCTGAATTCTGGATGACCCAGACACTGCACCAGGGCAGCTGAGGCAGCACCACACAACCTGTTAGGTGACACAAGCAACATGGTGACACAAGTAGCAGGGACACAGCATCTTCTCTCACCAGCTGAACCAACTGATCCACCCTAAGAATGTATTCACTGTCTCATCTCTGGTCACCACCACCACTCTGCTCCTGACCCACTGTTTCTGGGAACATCCACTTCCCCATTTCTCCCACAAGTATTTATTCTGGCATGACTTTCGTTGATTCAAATAATACATTAAACTACGGTGCATACCTGCATGCAGATCAAATACACAGTAATTTATTCTTTCTCCATTTTCAGCTCATAAAGTACTCAGACACCCATGATGGCCTGTTCAATGGCTGACAACAAAATATATAAACCAATGTAACATACCATGCAAGACAAAACAGATCAGCATGATAAGTGATGTGCTACTACCCAATTCAATTTAGCAAAACAAATTTCAAAGACACAAGAAATACACTGATTAAATTTACAGCTGCGTGAAACACGTTTGGCTACAAACTAGAAAGTCTCCTTCAAGCCAGACAACATAAATAATCCTTTCTGCAAAGTGTGATACAGTTGAAAAAAAAAATTATTCAAGTGTCCCTCATGTGTCTAAGACCAAACATAGACATTTCTGAAAACACACAGTCTCGAGCTGCAGAGAAGATTAAGTTACAGTATTCACCCTGCAGTGCTTGTCAGTGCTCTGCCCAAACCCTGCAACATTCACTGTTACTCAGCACCAGCGAGATCCCAGCTGGATGAGCATGTCCAGCTTCACACTGCCCAGTCTAAGAAGGATGGAAAGAAACTGAACTTAGGGGACTGAAGAACATGAGGAACAAGGATGGGCTGAGACACCTGGGTCTGTTACTCTGATGTACAGTGGCCATGCTTTCAGTGTTAGGGATTGGAACAGAGGTCCCTTTCAGACCAAGTCAGCCTACAATTCAAATGACCCATCAAAATCATCCCAGATTTTTATGCTGCTTTCTGATTGGTCAAATTATGTAATTACTACAGTGCAGAGAGATACCTACAAAATACTGACATTGTGTGTAAAGAGCAAGGTTTCCAAAGTCATCTGTGCAGCATAGTATTTGATACAAAACCATTATCACAAAAGCAAGCAGTAAATTTTGCTGTGAGTTATGCTTTAGCTACTATTATAGGTGGGCTAAGTAGAAAAATGAACCTCAATGCACAGAGAGTACTGGTTTCCCTGAGCAAGTCCAGTTTGGATTATGGTAGGGAGCTTTTCTGGTGGTACAGAGATGAAGCAGCACACTGTCTTCTAAGTGTTTTTTCACCATTTTCACACCAAGAAAAAGATGCATTTTGAGAAGAACAGACCTCCAGCAGACCATGACTCACACGTATGCATCAGAAGCAACTCCTTAAATGCAAGTTTCAGATCTTAAACCACATGTGTCAAAGACTGGACATGTCTGCGCATGCCTGCGGAAGGACTAACAGTCACCTAATTCTACAGGCCAGCAAAACACCAAGGGCAGAGATGATCCTTAAAAGCTTTTCAGAGTGTAACACATTTGAAAAGAGCTGTATCAGGCTAACAGATCAAGAAATACATTTGTCATTCTACTCCTTATCTAATGGAGAGATCCGGTGAGCAGCTCTAGCCTGCAGTTGCAATGTAGCTCATGAACAGAAAGAGAATAGAAATCAAACAATGAAACAACTTCTGAACAGTAACTTGAGAATGATTTACCTTGACTCCTGACAGATACTGTGCTGAAGCAGTGCTCAAATACTTACAGCTGCAACATGTTAAACATCAGAAATATCCTGTAAACATTAAAAAAATACTTTGAAGACAACTGAACACTGAAACAGGTCAGAGACTGGAGATTCCATCCTCAGACATGTTCAAACCTAACTGGACAATGTCCCAAGGAACCTGCTCTATCTGCCCCCTGCTTTGAGCAGCAGGGTTAGACTGGAGGATCTCCAGAGGTACCTGCCAACCACAAGCACAGGTAACAGTCTACAGAGCCAGCAAAGGTTAGCCTCCGTAAAAATGTGAGAGTCCATATAGTCACAACCATCTGCAGAACCTGAGCTGTACTTGCATGGTATTTTGGGTATTTATTTTGATGCCTCTAGACATAATCACATCATAAATCTGAGTTACTGAAATCCAAGAATCAAGCCAAGACCTCTCAGCTTATAGAGCTTTTTATTGCACACAAAAAAAACCAACATACCAACATAAAAAAAAAAAAAACAAAAAAAACCAAACCCACACTAGAATAAACAAGTAATCATTCTTTCTAAACTTTGCTGGGTGGGTGGGGGGGCGGTTCCCCCAATAGTAGAATTTAAATGGAATTACTATGAAAAAAAATGTATTTTTTTAAAACCTGTTTAAGATCAAAAAACATGAAAAAAGTCTGAAGCCACATCCTAAACATTTTGTCAAAATTTCCCACCTTTACCACAACACTTGAATCTCCTCACCCTGCACTTATGAACCTCAGCATCTCCTGTTACATGGAAACTGTCCTATGTGAATTTTTTCAGTATTAAAAAAAAACAATACCCTCAGCCACAACCATAGAAGAGGGTTCCCTCTTTTCTGAGGAAAGGTCAGAAGACTTTAAAAGAGAACAATCTGTCTCAAAACATTAACAGCAGTTCACAGTAAATCAGGTCAATTACTGAGAACTCTGAATATGTAAATGCCTTTGGAAGGAGATTCAACTGCCAAGCCATGTCTGATAAGACAGATCTAAATAGAACATTTACAATCCCAACAAAATCTTTTCCTGTAACAGCCCCTTTTTCTTTAAACACTCTCCAGATAAAAAGATTTGTGTTTTCCTACCTATCACAACACTTTAAAAGAATCTTCATTAGGACTGAATTTTTTTTCAACCTTTTACAAAATTAAAAATAGACTTTATTTTTGGCATTGTGTTAATAATGGACAATGAACAAAATGAAGATAAATGCAATGAAGATTTTGTCTATCACATCTAAAAGTACCCTCTTGGAACTTAGACGATAGTGATACTTTTGCACAAGGCAAAAGTATTCTTTGAGCATCCCTTCCTTCATCATTCAAACACTGAATGTTTTTATTATAAAACTGTATTTTAAGTTATTTAGTAGTTATAAAACTGAAAAGTAAGCTGCCTCAAACATTTGAGGAAACTGCTGTCAGGAAGTTACAGAAGATGAAACACTGGTTTCATGCCATTTACATCTCTGTGCTACCACGTCACCAACCAACACCACCACACTGACGACCCAAACAAGACTTAGAAAGGTGATGAAATTTTATCAAGTGTGCAGGAACATGATACTAAATTGGTATTGGGGGCAGGAAAGTACATTAATATCTATGTCAGTATGATAATCACAGCAGTCTAAACAATGCTTAACGCAAATAAAATCAAGCTGCTGCCTGGTACTTCATTTTTGCAATAACTAAGGTGGAGTTATTTATGGGATTGATACCTTACAACAGCCACTATACTTCTAACTCAGCATTGGAAGTCCTAAAGCCCTGCCTGTGACCTTAATATAAGTTTGGATATCTTACTAAACACTCTTCCCACCAACTAACGGAGCCTTCTGTGCTATTTCCCTCTTGATAAAAAGAGGAGAGAAAAGTTAAAAGCATTATGTATTGCAGCACAGCGCAACACTCCTGCATTGGTTGATGTTGAATGGCTGAAAAAGTTTCAGATTTTTTGAAACTACTGTCCCCTATGCTGCAAAACTGCATTATCATGGTAGCCGAAAAATAGAAAGGTTTTGATCTCAGACAATTCATGAATCACTACAGACCAGTATCAGGTCTTGAAAATTAACAGTACAAGTGAAGAGACCAGTATCTTCCTCATGTCTTGAAGGAAAAAAGGGGATCAAAGATCTGTATTCTCAGGAAAGATCACAGCATAACTTGGAAAAGACCTTTAAGATTATCAAGTTCAACTGTCTCTGTCCTCTCCTAAACCATATCCCTGAGCACCTCATGTCCCTGTTAAATACACCCAGGGATGGGGACTCCACTACCTCCCTGGGCAGCCTGTCCATACCCCAACAGCTCTTTCCGTGAAGAAACTCTTCCTAACACCTAATCTGAACCTGCCCTGGTGCTGCTTGAGGCTATTCTCCCTTGTCACGATGAGACAGTAGGTGACAGCTTACCAAGCAGATAACACATCATATGGTAGTTGCCAAGGAGAGGATGAAGCGGAGGGTTGAGAGTGAGGAAAAAGAGAGTCTGTCCCAGTTACTGCTTCAGATGGTGCTGCTATCATACATAACTGATGTCAAAATGCAGGTTATTCAAAAGTTTTCCCTCTCAGATATATATAAACACTTTGGTTTACCTCTCTAAAAAAGGACAGATAATCACACTTTAAACTGGGGATTGGTTGCAAGGTCAGTTTGTAAATAATTCATTACAAATCCTGCTTTACCTTACAAAAAGCACTATGAACTTTTCTCAAAGTCAGCATGTCCTTTTTGCATTGTCTGCTCCACCACCTGACAAGTGAGACTTGAAACAATGGGCTTGTGCATCCCTTGACTAGATACCAAATGAACATGCTTAGCTTCTCAAACAGAAGAGGAAGAATTTGGACAAGAAAAATGCTGAAGTTTTAACTGATGAGACAGCCAAAGCAACTGCAAAACCATCTTTCACATTCATCAACTGCTTTCAGCAAAGCCTTACAACACACTTGCCAGTAAGCACCAGGCAGCTGAGAAGGCAGGAGCATCTGGTGAGAGTGAACTGGTAGGACTGCAAGAGGGCAGGATCCCGTTCATGTTTGTGTTCCTCTCATGGATCCCAGGCATTTGCAAAGGTTTGCAGGATGAGCCTGGCCTTAAAATATTCACACATCTCAGCTGCATTTGAACAAGATTCTTCTTGAGAAAAGCTGGTATCACAAAGATACTGGTAATCAATGCTCCATTTTTCACTGATGACACTTTCCTCCAAGAGCATAACTGATTTTTATCCTCCACCAAACAGAAAACAAACCAACCAAAACACAAAGGCTGTTCACACAACAGCAGTGTGAATAATTCTGAAGGGGAGAAGGAGAGATGGGGAAAATAAAAGAAAAAACTCACAGGACACAACATCAGAAACTATTAGGCAGACTTAATTAAGATATTGCTACAGGCTCCTGTAACATTTTGTCTTCTGTGCTGTTTTTGGAAGGGAGACTTGACAGAAATCTATACAGAATAAGCAGCTACATGAAATAATAAAGTCTGGTGTTTTCAAATGTGTATCTCACACTTCACGGAATCACTGAAAGGTAGGAGTTGGAATGGACCTCAAAAGATGATCTAGTCCAGGAACCTCAAAAGATCTATTTGATTAGATCTGGTAGCTCCAGCTGGTTTCTCCCATACAATGGTGTTGATCAAGACCAGTATCTTTACATAATAGTGGTGGCAAGAGCTGTAGCAGGATCCCACCCACCTTTTTACACAAAGCCTGCTGGGCTCTAGGTGTGCATAAGGGGCAAGCAAAAAAATATTTAGGAGACTGGGGAGAAGGAAGAAGTGTTAAAATTAAAGCAAACAGGCAGGCACACACCGAGCATAACCAGTTAAGTCAGTTTTCACGGGGAACTTTGAGGGCAACCTTACCTCAACCTGTTACAGAAGTCTCGGGCACAGCAACAGTGGCATCCCCGTGGTTAGAGTCACAAAGCACAGATACCAGAGCCATCTCTGAGCTAAAAAGCACCATCCATGCATTTACCATAACTTGACAAAAACTAAAATGGTAAAACTGCAGGAGTGATGAGCCACTGCCCAACTCTCCCATGGTGACAACAGCCAGGCAGAACTTCACATGTAACCTTTGAACACGACTGTTCCTGAACACAACTTGAGCCCCCATGCCAGGTGTTTAAAGGAATACTTCAAAGTCTATTTTAACAACCATAGATTTGATTTAAAAAAAAATGTTTCATTTACTTGTTATAGGCACAGTAGGTTTTATTCTTTCTGCGGTTTCATAGACCATCTCATTCTCCATTGCTACAGGTCAAGATGTGCAGGAGTTCACTAAGTTAGGGCTAATAGGCAAATAAAATCCAAAGCAATCTGTTCCAGTATTACTCTAATTTGTAGCCTGTCAGCTGTTACGGTGGCACCACTGATTTCCTGACCTCCAAGGTAAAACCATTGGACTAACACCAGAGCCAGCCACACTCGTGCTTCTATGTCCCTGAGCTCAGTAAGCCCCCACTGAAGAGGAAGGCTGCTTAGCTCACATGCAGCACTGCACTGTACTACTGCTAGTAAATGCTCTCCACATGCAAGCTCTGGACTCAGCACCATGCCCTTAACTGTGAGATAAAGCTGTAACAATAAATAAGGCCAGAGCACAGGTTTGACCAGTAATCCATACCTGTCCACACCAGTAAGCTTGGTGCATTCTCCAGCGTGTTTTGTTCAAGTTTACTAACAGATACTGATGTACAGGAGGTCCCATGAGGCTTGGGGCTGTCCTGGTGAACAATGGAGGGGTATAAGCTGCACTAAGCCAGTCTTTGGAACAGAAAACAAGCTGCAGACAAGAGTGGACATAGCTACTGGATTCCTCAGAACTGGCTCAAGGGTCTCCAGCACAGATTTAGAGCTAGTTATGAATAAATTTGTCCACAGTAAGATGAAATCCAAAGCCCAAGGCAGCTTCTGCTCTGAATGCTCTTACAGATTTCCCACGTGCATGTGAAAATGACTTGCTCAAGGGCATCTGCATTTCCTTATTTCATATAGTCAATGAGGAAAACTAATGAATGAGTGCAAGGCACTGATATTACAGTGATGTCACATCAAAACACAAGCTCATTAGTACCCATAAATGACTGAAGTTGAGTGCACTGCATGCAGAGCAGCACAATAATGATGCAACTGTGCTGCACCACAGTAGCTATACAGAGGTCTCCATGCATTGCTCAAGATGTCAGATAAGCACTCTGGCCCTTTCCAGTCGATGGAAGTGCAGACAGGAGCACAAAATACATACTGTCACTGCTGTAATTACTCTGATTTTTTTTTTTTTTAAATGAAGCGAGGTGGAATTGTCTAAAAGTAATTGGGGGGGACAGGACGGACACAAAAATCAAACCATCCCAAAAGTAACTATTTCTGCTGCAGGTAGAAACAATGTATAGAACCTTCCAGAAACACACCCTTCCCTTCCCAGCAGCCTTTCAAATGCAGAAGAGGAGCATATGAGATCACAATTTTACCAGAAGCAACAACCTGCAGCTCACAAGCAAGCATGAGATCAGGATAACTCCTGTTCACAAGACAGGAGAAGGTCCCAAGAAGAGAGTACTGTCAAAGCTGTATGCTGCTATAAAAACAGAGCCTCCCCTTGCAGCCATGTCTCTGACCATCCAGAGTCTTGGAGAGAAGAGGTGACAGAGACCAGATGACCTGTTCCCAAGGGACAGCTACGGCCCAAGGGGCACACTGCAAGCCCTACTCAGTTTTCTTTCTTCTGGGGAAGACTAAGGGACTTCCAAGTACAACTATTCAATGGGATAATGGCAACAGCTCGATTTCACAAGTAGTTTTATTAATATTACATATGTTCAACTCCATCACTAATTAATATTGTTATCAACAGAAAAGCAGCGGCACAGCAACAGTTCCAAACCTTCAACTTCAAATTTCAAGCATGGGGATAACTTAACCCATTGCTTTGCAACCCAGGGTGCCAGAATTCAAGTGACTAATTTAACTGAAGTTTCATTTCAGCTAAGGTGATAACAAAGATGTCTTACAGCAAACAAGATAGCTATTAATATTTTTAATCCAGAAACTCGGTGCAAACAGAACACTCAACACTAACATGAGGTTCAAAAAGAAAAAAAAAAAATCCACAACATCACTCTTAGAAAGTTGATTTTTTCTTCCTGGTAAAATTGCTTTGAACCTCTCACATGGAAAGATTTTTGCACTCCTTCCTTTATCAGTAGCAAGAAAGTGCAATGCAGAAACCAACCACTATTTAAGGGTATTAATACTATACATACAATTACTTCATTTTCAAAAGTACTATTAAATGCTAACATTAAGCAACTTTACCTGCAAGCATGTAACACCCACATGCTATTGCAGAGCCAAGATTTTTTACTGCCACCTGTAAAATGTTACTGAAATAGAACACAACTGTTCCATGAGTCCTTTTCTTTCCCACATAAAAAAAAGCAAATGTGAAAGACCACACAATCAGATACACTGCCTATACTATCATCATGTACATATTATATCCATTATGAGCAACACAGTTCTAATTTGCAGCTCAAGTAAGAATTAGTGCTAGCTGTGTCTTCTGAAAATACCTGGGAAGACAGCTAGTTGCTCTGGAGTAAAGTGAGGTTCCAACTGAAGAAGCCAGTCACAATTTTAAGTATTTTGCTTTATCTACATAGAGTTGTGTTGACTCTTCTCCCACTTCCCTTCAAATGGATATTCAATTCTTCTGTCCCTTTTAAAGCTAGAAAGTCACAGACATCTTTGGACTCTTCTAAATTGTAACACTCGGGAAGAAAGGGAGAGAAAAAACAGAAGACATGATTCACTTCATACAGTTTCAGCAATATTTAAACACAACTCAAAAAAGTTACTTTTAGCAACAAAGTTACAATACTGTTATCAAAAGTAAGTACCATTTGGGCTTATTCTGGATGCTTTTATGCCCTGTCAAACGGAAGCTCACTGTCGTGCCAAAACTCTTAGCCCTCTCTATCAGAAAAGCTGACAACTGTAAGGAAAACAGCACTACAATCATTTACAATTCCTCCTCAGCCGAAGCCAACCTTTTCTGTCTGAACAGTCAGCAATCTAACATTGTCATTACCCTCTCTGGTTTCCAACACTACCTTCTGATCTGCTCCAAATAAGCGATCAAAGTGCTACTTGATTTTAAACCTGTCCACTAGATCTCATTTTATTATTTCTTCAAGTTTGATCCCAGTTAATTCTAATTATCCCTTCCTATTATACATAACTGAAAGATAAAATAAGGAATTTATCTATAAATTCCTGTAAGTGCTCGTTAATTTCTCTCCTTGTATCTATTTCTGAGGCTTGTCTTAGCCTCTGCTCAAGAACCTGAAGAAACCTGTGACCTGGAGTTAGACCAGATCACACATGGGAAGATTTGGCAACTACCATAAATTGCTTTGGGTTTTTTGTTTTTAAGCAAAATTCAAGTTTATAAAAAGATAAGAAAGAACCAAAGTCATCCCTCCTTCCCCTGCATTTCAGACATCTTCTATCACTGTGCATTCTGCACTTGTAACAAGAAGGGACGTTTACCTTGCATACGGTTATTTTTCATGTGTCCAGCTCTGCACAACTGCTAAGTTGTGTTACATTAAACTGACTGTTCCCTCTGCCCCAAATTTCAGAAGTGATGCTTTATATCTCCTAGTTAAAGAGCACATTCACAACATTTGCACTCTTGGGCTTGGCAGGCAAAAAGTTGTTGGCAGCTTGAGGGAAGTCCTTACGCTTAAGATTCAAGAACAAAAAGATACTTCACAGAAACAAGAATGGAAAACCTCCCTTCAGCTGCTCAGGTATGTCAGCACTGAATGACTTGCTAAGAAAACTGAGATTTATTGATAGCAGCAAACAGCAAATAATGACTAACTTCTGTTAAAATAGTAGTGATGAACACCCTTCACAACATTTAATTACTGCTTATTATCACATCTTTGTTTTACTGGAGATATGCTTTAAATCACCAACAAATTTGAAAGTCTTTACTGCATCAACACCACATATATAAGTGATTAAAGTTGGAATACACAGCACACCCTGCATGTTCACACCCAATCTCAATGCTGGTTTTTGTAGACAAATAATCTCTTCAGTTCTCAAGTGTTATCTAGCATATTAATTAACCTTAAAGTCTGGCTGAAAATAAAACTACAATAGCACAATATATATATAAAAAAAAAGAGAGTCCTGATGATTTTAATACATATTAAAGAAAAAAAAAAAACAAACAAACAACTTGAGTACCTCTGCAGATCTGGCTTTACCTAGATAGGGAGGAAACTACATTACAAAAGCAAGAATTAACTTAGAGGTCTCCAGTTATCCCACAGAGCTTCTCCCACACCTCAAATTGCAGTGTCACAGTGCCTGTGTCAAGCAGTCCTCCAGAATACCAACAGCCACTCGTTTCAGCACACATGTATGCCCTAAAAACCCACAAAACTCAAAGCCCCACAGACATCTTTTCAATTTTGAATTAACAGCATGTTTTAAGATTATATTAGCATGTTCCTTTTGCTTATATTAAAAGAAGCATCCTAGCAAAGATTGTCCAATAGTCCCTCTCTTCAGCAACTAAATAAACACCAGGAGATTTGGGTCTCCACAGGAAATTCCAGAGTTATGTCAAGCACAAGGCAATGACTACCTTGCAAGAGGCTGTGCAAGTCACTAGGGGGAAGGTAAAAACAAACCACTTTCCATTAAAACTACTTTCTTCAAAGACAGTAAAAGAGCAGAATGAAGAAAAAAAATACAAGAAAAGGAGCAAAGGGACCCACAGTACACTGGGAGAGGGATTGTTCAAAAGGGAATGCAGTGACAGGGCAAGGGGCAATGGCTTCAAGCTGAAAGAGGGCAGGTTACATTAGACATTAGGAAGAAATTCTTTGCTCTGAGGGTGGTGAGGCCCTGGCACAGTTTGCCCAGAGAGGTTGTGGCTGCCCCCTCCCTGGCCATGCTCAAGGCCAGGTCAGATGGGGCTTTGGGCAACCTGGGCTAGTGAAGGTGTCCCTGCCCATAGCAAAGTGTTGGAACTAGACGGTCTTTGAAGGTCCCACACAAGCCAGACCATGATTCTCTGTGATACTATGATATATGAATAGCTTTTACATAAGTATCTTTCCTCACTTCCAGAGATTTGCTGTAGGAAAAGTTGGGTGAAAGCATCAGGTTTCACTCTTGATTCCTGCTGCTGTATAATCAATACAGTGCAGTCTACTGAACTATTTTAATACCATTCCTGCAACAAGTTGTTAAATACATTTGCAAAGAAGATTGGTGCCAGCATCATGTCATTCATGAAGATATGTTTGTTTTCAAGGCATGAGAACATTAAAACATAGCTTTCCTCTGCACAGTTATGCAGCCTGCATGGTCTGAAGTCACAAAATCCAATTCAGCCCTTCTGATTTTAAATAAATAAATGAATGAAAACATACAGTGCTAGAAGTCTCAACTGCATCCAGCTGAAGCAGGGACTGCTCTTTAAGATGTAATTGCTGAGGTCTAATCTTGTCTTTGCACACATGCAACACTAATCCCAAAAAACTAGCAAACATTTTTTGTTATTCAAACATTAAAAAAAAGCAGCAGACTGGTAATTGAGAGAGAAGTCTCGCCCACCAGAAAAGAAAAATAAAAAAGGAAAAAGGCAAGATCTTTAAATAGCTCAGAGATAAGAACCATAACAAGTTTTGCAGTTTGAGTTTCACCACCCATTATCTCTCTCTTTTTAACAGTGGCCAAAGTCATGCTACACTTCAGAAATAGGAAAAAAAAAAGTGGGTTTTGCCTCAATTCTTCAGCAAAAGCAAGTATGTGCTCTGACCTTGCCAAAAACCAAACATACAAGATGTGTACATTTTCTCTTTCAATGGCCATTTGTAGGAAAACAAATAAAAATGACACACACACATACACACCACACCACCCCCCAGTTTTCCCATGCTCACAGATAAAGGAAATTGGGTTTCCTGTTGCAGGTTTGCAACCTGAGAGTCACTACTAGGAAGTATAGGCTGACATGGGGGTAATGCTGCTACCTGAGCAAAAGACATTAAACGGCCTTCATGCCAAAGTAAAACCGTTTCACATTAGTTAAAAGAATTAAAACTAAAAAAAGTCACTACAAGGATGGTCTTGATTTATAAAAGATCTACATCAGCATTTCACACAGCGGTGGCCTCTGAGATGGCCATCGGCTCCCACTTGCTCACAGCCTGCAGAGCACAGAGCAGTTTAAACCCAACTTCCCAGTCACAGCTTTGTGCTGTCAAGCTTCAAAAGTCTCCAAGGACGGAGATTCACCAGTCACACTGTGGGGTGGTCTGTTAAATGCTTAACCACTCTCATAACGAATTATTTCCAGTTTTATAGTCATTTTAGTGTGTATAAACTGGATTTTTCCTGGAGGAAGCAGAGTAGAAATCCTTCCCCATAAGCTCACCAAATGTGGCCCATCCCTTACCAGTCATACCAGTCCAAACCAACAAACCACATCTGTGGGGACATCCAGTTTAGGAGACCGGACTACACTCTGTCTGAAGTAAAAGCACTGACATACTGACAGTGTTGATCTGGGAGACTCAACAGCCACACCTCCAGCCAGAGACCCATTTCCACTCTGCCAAATTATTTGGTAGCGTAAGACCAACTGCAAAGCCAAGCACATTGGCAGCAATACCGACATTAGGTGAAGGGAAGAACTACTCTTAGAGGCAGAAAGAAATAAGAAGAAACAGTTATACCACTGGTATGAAACACAGTTATGACTGAGAAAGCATGAAGTAACACCAAAATAACCTCAACTAAGCACTTCATTGATTTCAAAAAGTCCCAGGAACAATGTAAAAGTGTTCTTGGGGCTATGCAACTTTTGGTTGAAATACAGGTGTTTAAAAATGTCTGCTAACTCTTTAGAGAGCTGTCTGTACTACCACCATAAAGAAAACCCAAGATACCCATCAGAACTGGTGATGTGAACAACTGGCATACAGAGAGTTCTGCTACCACAGCAGTTGTTTTACAGATTTTATCTGCTGCTATTCAAAAAGAAAAAAGTTCTGTATTAATCCTATTTCACAGAACATCAGCATACAATACACCCATCATTCAGATTGAACAGTCAAAAGACAATTGATTCAGCTGACAGTGCCGTAACACGCATCATGACTCAAGAAATTCAGAGAGCTGAGCTGAACCTCACCATCCGCTGAACAGACAGACAACGAGGCAGGCTACAGCGCAGATGATGCTTGACAATCTCCCTACCCAGAAAAAAAACACCGCCACCAAAAAAACTCACTAAATAATATCAGCCATGTATATTAAACATAACTAAGTCTCCCAAGCTCAACAGAACTCAGCAGGAAACCTTTCTTCAAGTTATGTTCAACTTCTGACCCATACCTTTCAGCAGAGTAAGAGCTTCTTTTCTGCTGATACTGGCTAAATGACATGTTGTATTCCACTATAGCATCACCAATTAGGAAAAATAAGGTATACTTCAGGGTGAACTTGAAATGCTTTCACTAACATGAGAATGCATATTAAGGCATAAGTTCAACATCAGTGTGTTTCCAACACCTGTAATATAGAACAGCCTCTCCAACATCTGAGTATGTTTAGGTTAAAAAAGTTACTTCAAAAGGTAAATAAACACAAAAACTGGAATAAACACCACCAAAGGCGTTCTTGGCACTGAACACAAAATCATAAGGAATCACAAAGAAAAATATAACTTTAAAACAATTAAGCCATATACCAATAGTTTAAATTTTAACAACTTCTAAAAATCCACCTTGGCCTTCAAAACCACTTCACAAATCTTTAATAACATTCACCTGAAGATGGCATTCTCCCCTGCCTACAGAGATCAAGACCAAAGGAAAAAAGAAACAAAAACAAATAAAGAAAAAAAAATTATTAAAACACCAACAAAAGATTCAATGTGCCTCTGAGGCCTATGCATGAGCCACTACTCCCATTAACAACTCTTCCTTCTGTGTAACATCTTCAAATAACCCACATTCAGAAAGTTTGTTCTATACAGCTGCGCATTTGTCAGGAGCTTGATCTCCTCAAAACAGACATTCACCCCCTGTAAAGGGAGGGATAAGAGTTACTACTATCGCACCACAGCACACAATGTAAGATTAAGTAGTAAGAGAGATGGAGCCACAACTGATTTTGATCCTACTAATCAAACACAGGTTTCCAAGACAGGATCCGTTACAGACTCAGATTTTTGAAAGAACACCAACAAATACTCAGCGATCACAGAACTCCCCAGCTATCAAGATTACGGTAAGTGTTATGTCACCACATTCACATGAAGTGCTCTTTAAAACACTCTTCCATAAAGAAAACAAAGACATATATACTTAGTCTCACTTCGCATAAAAGACATGTGGTAGAATCTAAATCAAGCAAACCACCCAGCTAACTGGTGCCACTGAATTCAAAATTAAAGAGACTCAGACAATGCCATCATTTAGCTTTGCATACGCAAAGTCAGAAATCTAAAACCACTTTATCTGCTGATTCACATTCAAAACCACAATAACCAAGTAAATCTAGTGTCTCTGCAACTCCTAAAGCACTTCCCAAAGTTCAGAGTGCAAAACTGCTATCAAAGCTAACAACGAAACCGCTACAGATTGTACTAGTCTTGCACTTCCAGCTGCATAAGGATTAAAACCACAAAGTTATTGTCTCTCTGCCTCACCAATGGCTGTACTCTATTCTGTAGGTTTATGGCTGTGCCTTCAGTTACACATTGCTGGTAAGGTTTCACTCCCAGCAAACCCCGATTGCTTTTTATTAAACACAGTATATCTCAATTCTTACGGTCGCATAAAATCCCACTATGAAAAACTTTCAGCTTGAGAATCCTCATTCCAGTGTTAAATTGAACTCAACTGAGTTCAGTATAAAGCTCTGACTATTTAAAAGCTGCTCTTTAGAGTGATATATGTGAAAACAAGTCACTGAAGTTGTATCTCCCTGGAAATATAAAACATTGAATATAGCGGGTTCCCCCCCTCATTCACAGAAAGATACTTAATATATCATTAATTTTATATGCCAAAAGTCAATAAAAGCCTCACCTAGCAGAATTTACACTATACATACTTACACTGATAAAAGAAATAAGTAACTGCAACTATGGTTGTATTTGTCATAACAGTATGTTAAACAAATGGCTTTCAAAATACATAAAAATCCAAAAGATGGATAAAGATGCAAACAAAGTTTTAAGATATTAACAGATAATTAAATCATGCATTATTGACTTTTTCAATATCAAGTAGCTGTTGAGGAATACAAGGAATCTGCCTGAAGCCAAGAAAGTCAAGGAAAAAACAGATCAAACCCATCTGCCAACTAGCCCACACCTAAGGTCACCAAGAAGAAATTTAAACATCCAGAAATATCAACATTAGTGAAACCAACACATGTGGGTGACATTTTGTGGAAGGCAGCAGCTCTGCTTCTTCACCCCAGTTGGGTATCCCAGATTTCTAACCTGCAGCAGTGAGAACTCAATAGCTTGCAGCACACCCCTTGCTGAAAGGGATTAAACTCCCTACACAGAAAACCATTCCTTTCTCTTCTCTACAAAAGAGATGCTGGAGGACAAAACTGACAGCAGAATAAAAAGAAATTCAACTGAGCCTCAACCCTTTCTCTTACTGGGCTACCCTTCATTTTCCCAATGTATTTCCAAAATGATCCACCTGGAAGATGACCTTACTAAAATTCAAATTAACTAGTAGGAATACTTTATGTTCTTCAAATAAAGTTTTGTTCTCTTGTCTTGGAAATAAAAAATGTGCCCATAGTAACAGAATTAATAGTTCTGAAATACACATTTTAAAAGGATACATTCAAGATACGTTTACAAATCTGAAAAGACAAAAAGACCTACATAAATGCTCTCAAGGCAGCAGCAGAATGCTTATAAGCATGTTAAAAAAAAAAAAAAGTCTTGAAATAGGGTTGAGGGGGGTGAAGCGGCAACATTTGGATAAAGTTTTGAAAAACAACAGCCATCAAAAAAAGTTAATCCCAAATCTGAAAATAACATTGCAGATAAAGCTGAGATGGGGGGAAAGCTCTTCAAACCTCAAAATAATTGTGCATGAGTGAAGTGGCAATCATACATTTTATTCTAGAAAAAAAGTGATCACGAATGGCATGTCCCCGTGCTGGTTTTATTAGTTATTACAGCCTGTCCTTCCACAGCACTGCATCAGAGCGTACACCTCTACACCAACCAGCCTTTTTTAGTCAAGCAACCTTTCACAGCCCTACAACAGTCTGCGTTGACATCCCATTTTGTTGCTGAGTTCATAAACTTAGAGGTTCTAAAAACCACAAATGAAAGCTAAGCATGCCTATCCCAGCTAGCCATATTAAAATGAAGCATTTTATTAGCATCAGTAATACCTCCTTAATGCACTGTTGAGCAACTAAGTGCAAATCCTTTCAGCAACTGGCCATAAAGAAACACTCTTAAAATGGGCAGGGGGGCGAGCAGAATCTTCTGTTCCTAGTTACCTATCAATAATACCAATCAGTTGGGTATCCCAAATTTTTTGCCTTTTTTTCACTGCATGTTTTATGTAAAAACATAATAATCATGCAAATTTTGTATTTATCTTTACTTAAATAGAACTAGCCTTATAACTAAGAAAAAGAAAATCTGAAGTTTGCACCATTTCTGGATTGGCAGCTGGTAACATTAATAACTAAGGCACAAAAGCCTTGATGGTGAAACTCAAGAGGCATCTCTCTCTGCAATTACAACTCCCACAAACTTCTACGTTAGTATTTCCACCTGTCTCTCCCACCACTCAGCTGGAGAAAAAGGGAGGCTAGTCCAGCAACACCTTCGCAAACAAACACCAACCAATCTCTCCCCCCACCAGAGAACTCACAGCTGCTTTTTATCCAGTGAGCACCTGCAGTGAGAACAGGTGAAAACTAGCAGGGGGAGAGACTATTTTCCCTTTCACATAACTGGTTTATGCCTTGAATTAAAGGAAGCTAATGTTTCATTCCTGTAGTTAAGGGGCCAAAAGAACCCTGGGTCAGAATCCCGTCAGGAGAGGACGGCTTTCTAAAGGAAGCACCAACCTTGGTTCATCCCTACGGTTCTGAAGCCTAATGCGATCTGACACCTTCACTTGGAAAACAAATTTGCATTCTATTATCAAGGAAGGCTCCGTGCTCACAGCTGCACTTGGTTCAGCATGCAGTAAAGGACTCATTGCAGAAGCATCACTACAATTTTTAAAAGTGATCTTGCAGACAAAGCTTCTAAAAGCAATTCTGTGAGCAATATTCTCCAGGAAATGCCTCCACATTCATCTTTGGGTAAGAAAACATGCCTCCTCACTCTCAAACATACAGATGTCGTGGCCAAGGTTATACAAGGAGATCTTCCTCAAGTTGAGCAATTCCCATTTTGTATTGCCTCTTTAACTACATGCAAACGAGTGAATTTCTCATTAAACAAATTGAAGCCGCATCACAGTGCAAATAATGCAGTTATTTTTAAATATGGCATGAGAACATCTGTACCGAGACTTTAGACGGTGTAAAGCAGGAGAAGAGCGAACAAACTCGGCTGGGGAAGGTTATCCCTTTCGACCCTCCCTTGCTTCTCCACCAACATCTCCCTCCCACTAAGGGCCAGTTTCAGGCATTCCCCGTTTTCCCACTTTTCCAGGCTCCTAGCGAGGAAAACAGCCATCCACCAAGACCCTGATCCTCCACCCTCTCTCTCATGAGTCGAGCATTCGGCACATCCCCACCGGCGCTGCCTCCGAATTACCCAATTGGTACCATCCCCAGCGCCAGCTCCGAACACAACCGGCTCCGATACACCCTCGCTGGCTACACAAAGTGAGCAAAGAAGACAGAAGTGCAACTTACGGCTCCGAACACGGAACAAGTTATTGATCCGGCCTCGAACGCAAGCAGCAAGTCGTTCCCGGGCCCGCAAGGGAACGCGTGTGT
>VXBZ01008462.1:181038-205313 GCA_013399135.1 Heliornis fulica | reverse complement strand
GCGCCGCCGCCCGCCCGCGCTCCGGCGGCGAGGGGCGGGGGCGAGCGGCTCCGCGCGCGTTGCTATAGCGACGGCCAAGCACCGGGCCTAGCGGGCGGGCGCGGCCTGCGCCGAGCTCAGGTCTTCCGTTCCGTTCCGAGAATCACGCTACGTTGGGAGTTGGAAGGGACCTCTGGAGATCACCCAGTCCAACGCCCCTGCCTGAGCAGGGTCACCTAGATTAAATCACACGGGAACGCGTCCAGATTGGTCTGGAATGTCTCCAGAGAAGGAGATTCCACAACCTCTCTGGGCAGCCTGGCCCAGGGCTCTGCCACCCTCACAGGGAAATAGTTTTTCCTTACGTTCACATGGAACTTCCTTTGCTCCAGCTTGGACCCATTGCGCCTTGTCCTACCCCTTCCCTTCCCCTCCCCTACAGCGGGGCAGGTGGTGGAGGTGATGGCCGAGGTCAGTGAGGTAGCTCAGGTCCTTGGGGCATGCCTTCTAGGCTTTATCATTGTACCTCAGAACGTTTTTGCATTAAGAAATGCTCTTTTAGCTTTATTTCATTATTTATTTTTATGTCATTCAGTACATCACATTCCAGCCTCCCAGACACCTGTAGGCAGAAGGTCACAAAACCTAGGATGACAGAGACAGTATACATGTCACAGTATACATGCCAGATTAAATTGAATTCTCTCTCAAGGTATCTGCCACAGATAACAAATTAACAACATGGCTGGGCATATTAAATAAAAAAAGTGAGCTTACATCCACATCAGCCCATGTCCTGCTGGCACACCGCTCTGTTTTCAAATGGCCACAATTTTGAACAAAATCAGCTGGGGACAGCCTATTCTGGATACTCCACTGGTTGTCATTATCATCCTTGGCTTGAGAGAACATTACCAATCTCAGTTAAAGCAATGTAACTGAAGCTTTCCCTGAGCTGTCTCTGAAATTAGGGCACTCCAGAAAACATCTCAACCTCACGCTGGTGACATGCCAGCAGTGTGCAGCATAGTGATAGCTAGAGCAACCGAGCTGTGGTGAGCAGCTGCTCCGTGCCCAAGATGTTACCTTCACCCCTTTACACTTTCCAGGAATGTATGGACAGCAAAGACCAACAGGATTTACATACAGATCCAAATGGCTTTGCTATCTTCTGAACATGCTCTTGATGGATCTTTAGTGCTGAAGTTTAAATACCGCAGTGTTTGGTACCACAAAAGTACCTGGATTGATTTCCAGAAAGCAATCATTCAGCTTTAGTTCCCCAGCTTGGGATCACAACTCCTGCAGGTGTTAGGGGGTCCCAAAACCACTCCTTATCTCATCTTGCTGACTATAAACAATGTTCTGGATATCCTCAGAGTTTCTCTGGCATAAAAAAAAAAGAAAGAGAATTTGCAATTCAGAAAAACAGGAACATTAGCTATTTAAAATTTTAGCTATTATGTTCAGCTATTTAGCTATTATATTTATCTTTTATCACCCATCTCAGAAGCTCAGCGTATTTTACCTAAACAAAAGTTTTTTTATTGGCATCACAAACCCCAGTCTTACAACGGGAAGTCTAAAGAGGCTCATGGTCCTCAGGTACACAGGCACAACAGTGCTGGCTGTGGCCTCAGCATCAAGGAGCGTGGTGTGTGATTACTGAATTTGTCTTCATCGAAATAATTCAGTTAGTGAGGCCGTGGCTTGCAAGCTCTTTAATTAGGTTAATGAGGCTAGAGCATTCCCAAACTGTTTCTGTGATCTTCCTTCACACACTGCTGATGTGTCAGATCATAAGATGAGGGAGATACTCACAGGGGTCATGTAGAGAGGGAGAGGCTTAGACATGAAGTGCTGGCCCAGTGAACATGCTATCTGAGCTGAGGCTGTGATGCAGGCCCACACCCTTGGCTGCAACTCAGCACTGGCGCTGCCTCCTCCCATGTCCCTGCAGTCCTTCCCTGAATCCCAGGTCTAAGAGGTCAATATCTGGTAATGCAGTGGTCCTGGCATGGGCGCTGCTGATGGGAGTCATGGCTGAGTCACCATGTTCTCACCACGTTCTCCTCATCCTGGAGCTGCTGCTGTTAGGGGAACAGCAGCCCTCAGGAGCAATGCCTGTTCTCACAGGTCTCAGGATATCCCAAACTCATTTATTTTCTTTATGCAGAAGTGAAAACATTTTTGTACTTTGTGATAAAGCAATTTTAACTAAGTTGGGTGTGTGTGTGTGTGTGTACAGAATTTAGAGCTTACCTCCTGCCTATATAAGAAAGTAATCAGAATCACATATCTAAAGTAAGAGGGAGTTAATTCCAAAATAATTACTTCTCCTGGATAATGCACAATTAATTCCACAACAAAAGGACTGTATTCCTTTTGACAGAGTGCTTGCACATTGGCCTTTCCTTGACTAACTATTATGGAACAGAGGATGCATGGTTGTTGTTCCAGTCAGTTTCCCTGTGTAGACAAGCCCCAAGAATTTCTGAATGCTAACCCTTCTTCTACACTAATTTGCTCTGTTACCCTAGGCAAGTCACTTGATTTCTGCATTAATGTTCTCCTTTAAACAGAAAGGGAAAATGATACAGTTATTTACCTCAGGGGAGCAAGGTGAGAGTAAATTAATTAACATTTATGTTGCTCTCTGAGGGTTTGGCTTTATGAAAGGGAAAGTTGTAGGACCGTTTCTGATTAGGGCTGGCCAGAGCTCCTGGAAGCACAGGGAAAATTTGACTAAGAATCTGAACCACCCTGAAACGGAGCACATAATTTATTCATTGATGAACAATGAACATACATGTGAAGGTTTGTGCGCAGCACACCCTCCCAAGAAGCATTAGAATACAAAGCACCATAAAGAAATAATTTACACAGAGATTATTTGCTAGAACCCAAGATCAGTAAGCTTCAAGATATGGAGAAGATCCATATTCTCATTCATGGTCCCAGGAAGTCAGTATATGAGGGAAAGGTTTTAGGTCTTTTCTAGCATTATTTGTTTTGGGGTTTTAAAGGGTTGTCTTTAATACAGATCATTTCAGTGATCCAGTTTATAGCATATGAAACATTTCTACGGCCATAAAGAAAAGGACAGTTTTGCTTTAGGGCACTGTGGTCAGAAAGAAGAGGCAACTTCTTTGGCCAGCTTTAGCTAAACTATATAGTTCTTGCAAGCAATAACTTCCGTATTCTTGTTTTCACTCACCAACAGGCTTATTCTCATATGAAGCAGATATGAACACAGATATAAACACTGACTTCATCAGTTATAACTCGTGGAGTCATCTTGAACTCTCTAAGGGACTTCACAGGCACTCCAAAGCAACCCTCACTGCAGCTTACAAGAATTCACGCTGAAGTAAATCTTTTCCATTTAATTGGTATGGGTAATTACTAATTGTGCATAAAGTGTTTTAAGTCATTAAAACTCAAGATGAGAAATAAATATTAGAGGTGGGGAAAATATACTTTTAAATAAATGTTAAGAAACATTTCTGGTTTTGGTATATTTAACTTAATAGAAATATCAAAGAATTTATCTCAAAAAGGATATGAAAAGAAAGGATGAAGGAACATGTGCAACAAAGCAGCAACATAGAAGCCGAAGGGTGAGCCTGGTGCACAGGGATTGTCAAGTAGGAAGTACAAAATGAAATGATCAGTGTCAAGGTTGACAGGCCAGAATTGTGACCTCTCTGTTGTAGATGGGTTCACAGAGGCATCCACCCACACTGCAGTTCCCTCCTGCCAAGCCTGTCTGTCCTGCTCTGCAGTCAGTAGGCTACTTCTCATAATTTGCAATGATCTGCATTATTCTTTTGCGTTTCAGTGGACTGCCAAGCCACTGGAATAAAGAGAGGCCCAGAAACTGCGCTAATGGGAGCCACTTAGTGCTTAGAAGGTTATATCCTCAGAAAAGAAATTGCAAAACACATACTCAGATAATGGCTCAAGTCTGCATGAATCAAGAAGACTTTTCAAGAGTAAAAGCATAGTTAATAACTTTCACAAAGGTAACCACAAGCAAACAAACAAAAAAAAACCCCAAACCACATTTTATTTGTATGCACATCAAGATACTTAAGAACATTATTTCGGTGTTACCTTTTGTTTTTAATTCAGGACATACCTGGGTAGAACAACGCTCACTAATCCTACATAACATGTTGAGTGGTCATGCTACTACAGTCTTAAGAAAAACTGCAAGTGGAGAAAAATTAGAAATTTTCCTAATCAGAGAAGGTAATGCAAAAGGGATGCCTGTGGAGAAAGGGGCCTTTTGTTTCAAATTTTCCAGTGATGTGATACAACATCAGTCATCAAATCATAATATTCAAGTATTTTAAAACAACATAAGTAGAATTTCAAAGTGCATTTGTGGACTGTATTTAACACAAAACTCCCTTTCTATGCATTAAAATGTTAGGGATTAAAAATCAAACACCGAAAAGTAATAAATGCCAAATGCCATCTGCTTATAACTTTATTTCAGATTTCTCAGGCATGCAGACTCTAGAATGTAAATTGCAATTGCATCATTATACAACTTTCCCCACAGTTTTTCTGAAGCCCAAGGGATCAGAGCACAGCTCCACACAATCCTTTCTGCACCCTGTGACCCACGAGCTCTGCACAGCTGTAGACCCTTTGCCATGAGGTTGGTCTATAGCATTTATCACAATAGGATGTTTCACACACAGCAACAAACATGTCTTTATCCCTTTCCTGTATGATTATATTATCTCTGTTCTACAGATCAGAGAGCTAGTACCTGGTTTTCTAGCACATTTAGCAATGAGTAGCTCTTCTTTTTAGGGAAGCATCTCTCCAGGAATTTATTTGCAATTGTGAATGCTTCTGTGAACCAATCCCCACGCACCCTGGAGTAAGGTTTTTGGAGTAAGGTTGTGGCTTAAGTGACACTCCAGACAGCATACCCAGGCACTGCTAATGGAAGTAGATCTGTCAGCTCTGCTCCCTGCTCCTTCTCCCTCCTGGCTGCCTGCTCCTCCTGCCCATATGCTGCCCCAACCTTTGTGCCACACAGATGTTCATGTGACTCGACAGCAGATGACTCAGAGGACTGACCCATCTAGAAACTAACCCAGCAGGAAAAATGCCACTAGCTTTCAGCCAGATGAGCTTCCTGGTTCATTTTACAGTGTGGCCTCATAAATGCTCTTCTTGGTACAGGAGAGGAGATGGTATGGGAACAGAAACAGCCAGTCAGGAGTAGAGGTGTAGGATTCCTTTGCTCAGTGGTAGTGTCAGCTTACTCTGGATGTGTTTGTTAAACTGTATAGCAGAAGGGGCACAAAAATTTTGGTTAAGAAGTTTTGTTTAAGGACTAGACCTAGAGAAAATAAACAGAAGCTGGGATGGAACATGGTAGGGGCAGAAGAGGTCACAATTCCAGCTCAGCTGCCATTTTACCTTGAGACTACCAAACTCTGCCCGACTGTTCATTACTTAACTGCCTGCTTCCCTCAAATCTTGTGGCTTTGTTGCTTGCTTTCTTGTTTGTTTCTCAGGACTGTTCTTCACTGATGGGACTCCCAATGAGTTCAAATGTAATACCTAAATTGGCAGTCCTGTCAGTGTCTCAGGACAGATTTTGTGCTCTTTCTCTGATATCAGAAGTGCTGTCATCCTTTCTAGAAAATGACAGAATTTGAGCAGAAGTCACGGAGAGCATTTACACCAAGAACAGCTCACACCAGCTTGCTTACAGCACATGCCTAGGAAGTGGGAGATGTAGCTAGAGAGTCATCTGGTCGAGAGAGATGTGTAACCCAAGTGCCCCGTATTCAGGGCATGTTTTTTTCCAGGCAGAACAGAGCAGTACCCCTTTGCTGGCAACATCTCAAAATTAAAGGGTGACCTCCCTTTCCACTTGTAATAAACATTTATCTTCAGCAAACAATTCCAGGCTCTGAATGCTAAGGAATAGAGGCATCTCCTGGTCTTATCTTGAACTTTAATAGTAGACTCATTTAAAAAGATAGGGAAACAAAAAACAATGTTCTTAGCAGTGTCTAGTAAGTTTAAGCAGAATTCTTAAAGTTGAAATACTTTCTTCAAAATGAATCAAAATTAAAAAGCCTTCAGATGCATTTCATTTGTGTACATCCATAATTCAAAGTGACTATTTTCTATACTATTTTATACTCAATTAGCCTGAAAGACAGTTTTCTAGCTCTCAGTTTTCTGAGCAAAATATAAAATGACACAGCTATTAACCTTTAAGAAACCTCTCCTACATGCAACAGAATTAAATTCTACAGTAAACTGAATAGCATTGAGAGAAATTCCAAATGACTTACCACTCATTTGTTGGATAGTTGGGCTAGCTATTGCTTTTTACAGAGCTGCCAATCACCAGTACTTCTGGGACATATTCTGAGAACACTCTTAGAATCACAAATTGCAGTTGCATGCTTCCATGGCTTAAATTGTTATGGAAGAAACAATTAATTTGCAGAGAAAGAGATGGTCCCGTTACCAAGAGAGGGTAATGTTGTGGTATCAGTGGCTTTGACTTGTCAGCAGAGTAAGTTTCTTCTTCTATAACATTTAAGAGATGGTATCTTTCTGGAAATCTGTTCTGCCTGAGGATTTCTGTACTGATGTTGAAACGTGAAGTGAGATCACCATAATAGATAGAGAGGGGAAATTGTTATATCAGTTTGTTTATTCCGTGTTTGGCAACTCTCTAAATACTCAGTTTCGTTCTTTCCATAGCAAAGGGTGTTAGTCATTCTGTTGTTTGTCTGAGAATTTGATATAGCAGGAGGAAGAGGGAAAAACACTTTGCATTTTGTGAAGTCCTAAAACTGACAATAAGATTCTGGAGCATGGCTAAGAGATGAAGTTATTTTCTAGATTTTTTGGAAAGAGTTGAGCCACTTATAGTTACTCTGTATAACATAAGAGCATGTTTATACTCACAGAATACATTAAGCCAGCAGAGCAAGTTACGTTAAGTAGCAGTACGTTGAGGGAGTGTTAGCAGCACAAGGCCACGGCGCTGCAGAGTATCTTTGACCTGAAGTGAAGTGCTGAGTGAGCGGTGTGATATGTATGCTATCAGGTCAGTGTGTCCTTGTGGCTGAACACTAGATGAGAACAGGATGCCGAACACCTGGGCCTGGGCCCCCAGATATGTTGTAACCAAGCCATAAAAGAAGATCCTAACCTAAGTAGTGCCTAACCAATCATAGCCTAAGAGATATATATGCAGCCAATCATATAGTGCCAAATATACTAACCCTTGCTTGGAAATGTATAAAAGAGCTATACTAATATCAATAAAGCGAACAACGCTTTATCAATCGTATTGATTGCCTGCGTTCGTTCCCTCGCTGAAACCCCCCGATAGCAGTACTTCTGGTTTGGTTATTCAGCTGCATATGGCTTGTCCTAGATCGCCATAGGTCACCAGATTTGTCTGGTCTGTGGCTTCCTGATGAGGGGGAGCAAAGGGGCAGGTGCTGATCTCCTCTCTTTCTTGACCAGTAATAGAACCTGATAATGGTATGAAGTTTACACAGGAGAGGTTTAAGCTGGAGGTTATTTTCCAAGAGTTGGGCACTGGAACAGACTCCCCAGAGAAGCACCCAGCTGGATTGAGGTCAAGAAATGTCTGGATGCTGCACTCCGTCCCTGCTCTGACTTGGCTGCTCCTGTATGGAGTCGGGAGCTGGACTCAATGGTCCTTATCGGTCCCTTCCAACTCTGTATATGATTCTATTATTTTTCTGTAGATCTCAGGCTCAAATCCTACCTTTTTGTCAGAAGACTTCCCGTCTTCTGTCCACTTTGTCAACACAAAGATATAGAGGAAAAAAACCTAAAATTAGAATTTCCTCTTCCCCGGTATCTGTTGCATAGGGTTTTTATAAACTGTGTGACTTTGCTCTAGCCACCACCTCTGCATCCATAGGTTCCAGGTGGCCTTTTTCCCTCTACAGAATGTGAAAATCTTATTGCAGGATTTAGAAGGTTACCTAGAAGACACTGATAAATCTCATAACATCATTTAGTGCAGCCCAAAACTCAGTAGCCACTTTCCTCTTCATTTGCCATGTGTGCAGTAGGCTTCAGGTGTTTCAAAGTCATCTTCCAGATATTTTGCCAAAGAAGCCTCCATTGAAAAAGGAGCATGTTAGAACTGCAGTTGGAATTCAGCTTAAGAAAAAGTAGGAAACTGAAGTAGTTTTTAAAGAAGCACAGGGCCCTATAGAGGAAAAGTGCCAGATATACGCACAGGTATTTTCCTCTTTTTTCAGATTTTCTATGAAATATGGAAAACAGAGAATTACAGTTTTGTCTTGTGCCATAGAACTTCTTCACTGTAAGACTCTTCGAATTGCTGTAAGGTCACAAATACATCTTCCAAGCTTTTTATTAACTAGCTATGCTGTAGTAACAACTATATTACCCTATACCTACAGCCAGTGTAATTGCAGAAGCTAAGGAGTTATTTAACTACATCAGCAAGCATATAAGTATGATGTGTTACTTTTCATTAATACAAAGACACTAATATAGATGTATTTTTTCTGCTAAGGGAGGAAACAGAAGGGTCAAGCCAAGCCTAGAGCTTCTCCAGCTCTGCCGAATCATGGAAGACTTTCAAAGTACCCTGTGGCCTGAAAACAATATTCTCTAGGGAGATCCCCTTGCTACTTAATAAAACTTTTCTTCTCAAGGGTCCAATATGCAGTCTTGCCTATCCATCTTGATTTATGTTTCACAAGCAGAATCAAAAAAATATTTTTTAATTGGAAATTGTGGTTTTCAGACTACAGAAATCTGCTTAGTTTATAGAAATAATCATTCAATGCTGAATGTTTTTATAATTGGCTTATACAATCATACAACATTATTTACAGGAGGAAGCCCAATTGTATTTGTATAAACCTTAGATGGATGTGGCTACAGAGTTGTTGAGCACGAGTGCTAGGTTGGTCTTTGAGTGCTTGAGGTACTTACATAGTTTTAAGACTATCAAATCACAGTGGTATCAGAACCTCAGGAAAAAAAATACACACAAGCTTGTAAAGTAGGACCTCTCACAATTATCTGAGGGAGGGAGCTGAGAAAAAATTTGCCTGGAGACCCTGTTTTAAGAAAAAAAAAAGCCTTCTGCAATTGCCAAGGGACTAATGAACTAAATCTCAGAATGCCAGTCAAAGCCCCACTGCCAAAACAAAATTTGTTTTGGTAAAAGAAGTGAAAAAATGCATTTCAATCTTTTCCATTCTCAAAACTGGAAAACAACAGACTTCAAAAGTTTTTCAAACCGAAGAAAAGGTTATCTTTAATTTTCATTCAAGAAAAGGTAAAAGCCCTACATAATGCCATACAAAACCTATTCAGAAACTAATTGGGCTATTTTATATGTATGCATATATTCCCCTCAATTAAAATTCGGATGGAGAGTTCATGATATTCTTAGCAGTTCTGGTCTAGAGCAGCTGCCACACTTGTATGTACTTCAGGCTGTTGCCGTAACTGTAGAATTCCCTGTCCCAGTTTCTGGTGAATAAATCCTTATGTCTCTCAGCTTTCTGAAAGCCTTCCTGGGATTACAATCTAAGCCTGTCTGTTTTAGTGAGACATCATAGTGACATCATTGCACACACACCCTACCTCCCATCCTACCCTCTCATCTCCAGTATTACTTTGCCTTTCCTCTCATATTGGATGGCCTGAAACACCAGTGATTTCAGCATGGGCTCTATAGGTATTTTGGGTTTCAACAAAATATTATCCCTCTTTTTAAATTTCAAACTTTTGCATTTAAAAAGCAGCTCAGGATTGCACATGGCATTTAGCAGAAAAATATACGTATTTTCAGTCACCGTGCCCCTTAAGTCACCTAATGACACAGTCGGGTCTGCTGATCTGTGCAGCACATGGATTGCAGGATTTCCTGTCTTGACACCTTCCTCACAAGTTTCACAACTTTTTGCCTTTTTTTCATTACCACATTTTTTATGATGCATGTCTGTATACAAATAGAACTTCAATACTTGCTCAGCTAGGGAGATATTTCAGTTGTTGTTCTACGACATTGCTTCACGGAGTTGATGTGTTTTTGTGAAAAAACCTCACAAACATAACCTAGGAAAATTGCAGTAACTATGACTCACGAATCCAAGACATCTGTTGATAACCCCTGAAGTCACTGTATTTCAACACTGCAACAATTCATAATCCTCACACAAAACAAATGGGGAACATAAAAGTTATTAATCCATTAATGTGCTGGCCTCCTGTGATCTCTAGACTCAATAGAAATGTAATCGTATTGTAAAAATGAGGTAAGCGTTAGTTGTCTAGACATCCTATATGTGGCCATTCTCTGTGGTAGTTGCCCTGGGGTAGTCATTAGAGAAATCTGTATTTAAGTAGATTGAAGTTCCTTGTAAGTGGCGTCACTCGCAATGCCCTGCAAATTGAAGGCGATAGTTGTAAATGCAGTAGTGCATTTTTCCTAGCTTGTATTTCTTGCTTAAGTACTTAAATGGCCTTTACTAAAATTGGACTTAATTCTGATTTTGGCTCAGATAGAGTTAATTTTCTTTCTTTTAGCTGGTATACTGCTGTGGTTTAGCCTACACTAAGTCAAGGACTTCTCAGCTTCTCACACCCTGCCAGGTGTGCAAGGAGCTGGCAGAGCTCAGCCAGGACATCTGGGCCAGGCTGGACAAAGGGATATTCCTGAACATTTAGCATCATGCTCTGTATGTAACCAGGGAAGCCAGCCGGGAGGTGGGATCACTGCTCAGGAACAGACTGGGCATTGGCTTGTTGTGGGTTTGTCCTTCAGTTGTGGTGAGCAGTTGCATTTGTGCATTGCTTTTATTATTATTTCTACTCCTTTTGTCTTCCTTTGTTCCCTATTAAACTGTCTTTATCATCTCAGCTCACAAGTTTGGGTTTTTTTCCATGTACCCCCCCATGCCCTAGGATGAGAGAGTGTCTGCAGGGTGCTGGCTGTGCCAAAACCATGACAGCTTTCAGAATGACAAGAAATTGATTTCATGTGCAGAGAGATTTTGCCCTGTTTTCCAATTTGCTTTCCACTCTCTCTTTCACATCATTAGAACTTGTTCATTATAAGTTACTGACAGCATAAAAACTATTCTTTTTCTACTTGCTCACTGCTTGAAAATTCACTTACCTTAATACCTTTAAGTCTCGATGAGACAAATATAACAATTACATAAGGAACAAATAATACCACATATTTATCATTGTATATGATCATAACTGAAAACGCACATGCAGTAATTTTCCAGGTTTTTATTGCTGCAAATCCTCCAGCATAATATTTTTTTCCATCTATCTTTATTACTACTAAGAAATGGGGGGACAAAGGTGCCCAGTGAAATCTATCACCAACATATTGTTTGTCTGACAGAGGTTTTGGAGATTTATGTTGGTTTAATAGAAATCAGGTTCCTGCTCTAATGTCAGAGAAGCACCTTTGGTTAGGAGTAAGATGTGGTTGCCAGTGGAGAATTCTTCTCTTCCTGCTTCCAGATAGGTCCCTGCTGGCCTTTTAAAAATGTAAACTCGCAATTAATGCAAGCCCATACAGTGAAATATTGCTGATGTTATGTTCCAGGTGAGACCTTCAGCACTGTAGTGCTGTGTTCAGTGTGGATATTAAACTTCACATAACGCTTCTGTCTTCAGTACTTGTATTAATACCCTGGCTCCAATTTCCTCTGTTACATTGTATGATATTAGTTCCATGTCAGTCTATACCCTTCATTTTGCAAGTGGCCATATTGATCTAGTCCCTTTTTGTGTCAACACGTACATACTGTCGCAGCTTAATGCACATGACAGCTCAGTTCAGCAGGAGCCACTACTCATCTGCACCTGGCAGGAAATGGGATCAGGTTCACATGGGCACACCTCTACTATTTACAGTAGTTTCTTTATGGGTGTAAAAGGATTTTAGATAAAATGGTAAAGCTATATGACACAAGTGACCTTGCTGTTGAACCTACCCAGAAATTAATCTTGACTCTACCAGGGTATTTTACTTAAACGACATACAACCCTCCAGCACTGCATGCCAGTCACTCCAACATCAAAACCCAGGACTAGGCACAACACAAGATGCTCTACCTGCTTTTTATCATTTATGGCTGGTGGTTTGAAAAATCACATTAAAAAAAATCAAATCAAATATTGTTATTAACTCTGCTTTTATGGATCACTCTTGCAGTCTGTGGATAGCATTCTGTGCAACCACCACAAAAATGTGGTTTCTGTTATTTGATTTTAAGAATGCTCCCCCAAGAGCAGCAACTGTGTAGCTACCCCTGTATGGCTGATAAAATACCTGCTCTTGTGATAGGATATCCTCTCCCATCTCCTTCCCTAGAGAACACACTTAACTTTAATTATGAGCAGCCCCATGTATTTAATATTCATCCTACAATTCATGTGCTCAGGGTTCAAGTCACAGTATGATGCTGAAATGGGAAGGCTCATCTTGAGGATTACAGAACATTCATATAAACCTTTTTCTCTGGACTAACAGAAAAACAAAACCCAAAAGCTTACAAAGTAAACAACGCTTGCTGTAGGTGATCTTTAGAAGTTTAAGAGCACTACTAGCAGGAATTAGCCTCTGTTCCCGTGGAAAGAGCTGCAGCTGTTGCCATCACAGCAGTTTTTTTGCTGGCTAGCCTGGACAGTTGTGCAATCTCCTCAACAGATCCTCTCAAAGCTGCTTTAGCAATCAGCTAGCTGCAGGCACTTACCACTAAGGCCCATGTTAAATCACTTGTCATCCCTGACGAGCCTGGTTTCCCACCACTCTGAAACTCAGTCTCCCCAACATCTCGCTTTCCTGCATGGCAACCCAAAACATTGCTGATGTGACACCAGATGAGCCAGTATTTGCTCATTTCTTTTGATGGTATTTCTGTTATCATACTCCTAAAAACAAAGCTGTAGCCAAGATCTCATGCTTGGATTTATGGGCCTTGATTCTTGCTTAGACAAAGGTGCCTCTGACTCTGACAGCCTGAGGAGTGTGAATAAATGACATTACCAGAGTGCTGTAAAAGTTGCAGTTCAGTGTTTACAAGGAGTCATACCCATAATGTGCATCTGATGCCATGGCTTAAAACAATATAGGAAAGAGGGAAAGGGAGTGGTGGGATTTGAAAATTTTATAAGACAAAACTGGAAAAAAAATTTAAAATCAACCCCGAACTTAGAATGGAGAAGCAGGACTAGCAGGACTTTATCATGACAAAGATGTCAATAACTTTGAAATAGGAAAGCAGTAAACCTAAACAAACAGGATTTGAAAGTGTGTATTACAAGCTGGTGATAGTAAAATTCACCCCATGATTTTTCACTTGGCATCTTTCTCATGTACTATGTCATCAGCAAATGAGATATTCTGTAATATCCAGTTAGATTAACAGAAATCTTTCATCTTTAAGAAAACCTCTTGTGGGCATCACGTTCCTGAAGAGCAGTGGCATCAGCTACACAGGATTGTTATAAACTGTTGTAACCCACATCTGCATAATGTATTAGGGGAGGCTTTAAATACCTCTCAGCAGGTTCTCAAGAGGAGATAGCATTTCATTTCCTCTGCTGTTTGAATCTTCACAACTAGCATGAGTGAAAACCCCTCAGTAGATGTTTATGCCAGATATCTTTAAAATCTTCCACTGCCTTGTGTGTTTCAGCAACAACCAAAGTACAGAAGAAGCTCTTTGCAACACACTGCCCATGATGAACTGTAGCCACAGGCATGGAGTTACATGGCTGTCAGCTATCTGGGAGTCCTGTTACAGAACCCACCATCACATAAAGGTGTAAGAGTGCAACATCAGGATTCCTCTTCCTTCTGCAGAGGTGCAGCCCCATTCACTGCAACCTCTGCACCTGACCTCGCTCTAGGCTGTTGCACCATCCATTGGCATTTGTATTACAGGAACTGGAGCAGAAATCGGAAATAGGAGATCTTTGTGCAGAAACAATCTTTCACTCGTTGCAGTGTACAGGAAGGAGGTAGAAATGAATGCTGCCAGTAGCTCAGCTTATTCCTCAGTACCTCTGAAATGCTCTCCCGCATCAATACCGCTGAGTGAATTGCTGTTGTGAAGTCAGCTTGTGCCGATTCCTCCTGCATACCTGCTTAATTCCCCTGCAGCTCAGTTCTACCTCTCTCACCACTGAGCATTTCTTTTCCAGCAGACAGTCTCATTGATTTTGCTAGGACATCTCCTGGGATCAAGCCCTCCCTGCTTTAAATAAGAATGGCAGACGCCATCCCTAAACATCTGCTGGCTGCTGGAATGGTTCTCTGGTTGCAAGCAAGCAATGCCAGTGAATGTAAAATTACTTATCAGACAAAAAAAAAAAAAAAGAAAATATTTGAAGAGAGTTACAGTAGGGCTGGGGGAAAGATGGGAATGCATTTTGGAGATATCACAAAGACAACATTGTAAAAAATTGAATTGGCTTATTCATAGCACTAAGATATGTGATTGTGGGAAATTGTGAGATTTCAATTTCCTTATTCAGCTTAGGGTTTCTTTAGATTCTAATTACCACAGCTCAGAAAAAAAGAAAGCAACTAACAGATAAAAACGACCTTTTATGGAATCTTGGCACTTAAATCCAGTAAGATTTGAGAATGTTATTTTAAGAGTTTATTATATAAACTACTACTTGAAGAGTATTACATTAAGAAATTAGGACAAAATTCTCTTAACTGTGTCAGCGGATGTCACCACTGACCTGCCTCTGACCTACAGGGCCACTTATGATCATGGAAAAATGTGTTCTTTCAACTGGAGACAAAAAATATTACATTCTTATTACAAAATCACAAACCTTCTGTGGAGTGCATGTGGAAGGTTTTGAAATGCATTATTTAACCAGCCCTGTCACTTCACCAGTGTGCTGGAGATGTGAAGCCTCTCACAAAGGCCCATCCCAGCAGCTGGGATATAACCCAGCAGTGCTGCAGGCTGGGGTTGTTTTGTGCTATAGCTTGTTCTTCACATCTCCTACGCTATTGTGTCTCCAGGGAAGTGGAAACAGCAGTGAAGTATCACTCAGGTGGTTGCTGCCCATATGATGTTAGGAGGTTCTAGGAAAAGCAACATGGAAACCCCCGTAGGAGCACAGCATATATGAGCAAGTCCTTTCCTCCATCATCTGCCCAGGAAGGGCAGAAAACCAGGGACAGTCACAGACATCAGCTGTCTGATTACTCCACTGTACCCTGAGAACACTATCCGTGGCCTTACAGATGGTTTCTCCTGCCTGTGTGTTCAAACAGGTGCTTCTAAAGGAAGTGAATGAGAGAAGGCATCTGACCCATGGCATTGACCTTACAGCCCAGCACTGTGTTGCCACATTGAAGTTGTTTCCAACCATAATGCACAGGCAGCTTCTGCACAGCAAAGCTTCTCCACTGGGCAGGTGGGTGCTGGGACTCAGATGTGCAGCTGTCACAGATGAAGGGCTCTTCAGCCCTCACATGAGGGGACAGGGAACTGAAGGGTTCTGAAGTACAGTTTGCTCTCTCACATCCAGAGAAACTAGTCAGCAAGGACTTGCCCATACAGGCTAGCCTCTGGCCAGAGGGCAGTTATATTGCCATTTGAGAAGACTTTTTGCCTCAACATGCATTACACCACTGGTCTACTGTCTCCATTGCGGCATCTGCAAAGTTTAGTAACTTCTCCAATAAATAAGGGGGAAAAGTTCTGGAGACTTCACCTCTAACCCCCCCAAACCCTTCAAGCACCAGCCATACACCCAGAACAGTGCAATGAAATGCCCTTTCTTGTTGTATAGAGCATTTGAAATTCACATCCAGATTCCATGGCTTGAACTCATCTCGAGTTATAATATGTAACATAATAGACTAACATGTACTGCTTTGTCTCTCCTTTGATAAAGAATGCCTGATTGAATCAAGCATGAGCTTCCCACAGGATAAACTGAGCAGAATTTGCCAGTACTGGGAATGAGAATTCCATCAGTTAGCATTGCAATGATTTAACCGCCCAGCGTTGGGAAAAGGATCAGCAGCGCATATGCCACGGCGATACTGACAGAAAACTGAGACTATATAACCAAAAGCCTTGCCTTCTGAAGAGGAAGCCATCTTTCCTTTTCTGTGTGATCTTGGTGATTTCTTTTTGACAAGATTTTTTTTTCTTTTTTTTTAGAAATAGGAGTTGATGAGGTGCAAGAAGTTAAGAGGAAAATCTCACTGTTTCTGTTCTTTCAGCAAAGCCCTGCATTAACTGAGAAATCGGCCTGTTACTTCTCCTATCACCCGATTGCAGAAGTTCATTACTTAATTCCCATTCATATCACCTCTGTGGAGAATAACAGGCTGATGACATTTCAGTTAATCATACTCTTCCCCTTCTGTGACAGCCTGCCAGCAGCCTTTTTGAAAATAAACTTGCAGAATGAAATTTTTAAAAAGGATTTTTCGCACCTTCATAGAGAGGAGAAAACTGACAAGATGAATATATGAGAATATATCACAAATTAAATAAAATCAAACCAAAAATCCAACAACAAAAAAAACCAAAACCCCAAACCTTTTCTGGATTTATTACCATTTCCCTCTCAATATCTCAAGTGCTATTTCATTGCCTGGTGAAATGTTATTGACATAGGTCTATATTTGTGCCTTCACCCCCTTTAGAATATAGGGCTCCTATTGCCTCTATAACATCTTTACTAGCCAGGCTGATACCTTAGGTTACCATGAATGACTCAACTATCGGGCAGCAATAGAAGTCCAAGTGAAATTGTGCTTTTATGTTTATGCATGCACGGAGAAAATCCTGTGTAAGGCAAAAGAAAGAAAGATTTCAAGCCATTATTGCTAGCCATCTTACATGTCATGCAGTCTGATAAATATGGACATTTTAACCAAGTTAATGTACAAGTAAAGGAATGGGAAATGGAAGAATGAACTGGAAAGAACCTGGGAAAGCTTAGAGGGTTTGCTTGCAGCAATGATCTCACAGAAGCCATCATCAGCACTTGAACTTAAGTCATGACAGGTGGAAGGCTTGGGTGGAGGCCACTGAAATTCAAGGCAAAGCCACAAGCAGGCCTCACTGACAAACAGAAAAGAAGTCAAAGGCAGTCTCACCCACAGCAACAGCCTTTGTGAAAGTTCAAAGCCATACAAGTGTTAGCACCATTTGTTCATGGCAAGAAGATCCAGGATGTTGAGCTACCTGGAAATAGCCTTTCTTGTAAACAGCTGCAGTATCATCAACAAGATGAAATCCAAGTTTCTATCAGCAGCTGCATGTGACCAGTCAAAGCCAGGAAGAACACCCATGGGTGGGTAGAGCGAACTGCTCTTTCATTAGCATTACTATTTAAGCTACAATATCTGAACAAAGAGCGCTCAGCTCCTTCCTGAGCATCAGCCTGCAGCTGATCTTGAGAGAGGTTAAAAAAAAAACCACCTTTGGAGGCAGTCTAATTTTGGGGGGAAGCTCCACCCAAAGGGATAAGATGGTAATTCAAACTAATTATTTGTCTCTTTTAGGCAACTCCAAAATTTCCCATGAGGGTATGAATAAAATTGTGACCCACTACTGCAGCAGAATTAGGTGGGGAGAAAGATGGATGTGTTAAATGTGAGAGGGCATCACAGTACAGACCATGTTGATCCAGAAGCCACCAGGAAGTTGTCTTGGCCTTTTTGCAGCACATCTGGCCACCACAGAGCTGGTGGGCAATGCCGAACAGTCCTGAACAAGCTTTCCTGTCTGTACAGAGCCAGACGGATGGCAGCAGTACCCTTGCCCAGAGAAGCAACAGACTTGTCTGCAATGCAGAGAGTCAGCTCTTTATGACAGTGACAACCAATGAAGACAACTGTACACATCCCAGCAGCCTCAGACAGTGAAAAAAGTGAAGGAAAGAAGGGCAGAAAAGAAAGATAGAAAAACATCCCTGCCAACTTATCTCTGATCATGGTGCAGTGCCACATCTTTGTGACACAAGGATTCTAGGGTCTGAGATCCTGAGCTCTTTGCAGTAACTCCAGGGCTTCTGGGAGTGCAGACACACAGCTATATCAGGAAAGCTAACAGAGCAGTGAGAAAGTTTTCTCTAGCCTGTCTGTAAGGGACAACACTTGTATGAAGGCACAGCCTTTAGGGTCTCCTGGTCCTGCAATATGCACACCTGGCACCCAAGGCCATCTTCAGAAAAATTCAGTTACAGTGAAGAAACATCGGATTGTTAGTGAACAGGTTTAGCTGTAACTGTGCTTGTTCATGGATGGCAGTTACAGCATAGATTTTATACACCTTATTGATGGTGGGTCAGCTGCACACATCAGTAGATAAGAAATTCCTTTGGACACATGCTTCATTCCTTTTCCATAGGAGAACAGCTTTTAATTTTTAGGTCTTTTGGAGGGGTACAGATGGTCAAACAAAAAGGTACTTTCTGGCAAGAGAAGGAACATGTGAGAAAATGAGACAACGCAGGTTCACAGCAAGCCTCCTGTGACATCCACACTTTCCCTCCAGCATTCAGTTAACATAAGAAGATTCTGTCAGTTAAGGGAACTACTTATTCATCCTGAATGGCAGGGAAAACTTACACAGTATCAACTCCAGAGAGGTCATTGTACCATCAAACACATAAAAAGGTCAACAACTATTTGTATTAATTGTAGGAGTAATTGGTAATTTGTGCACATCTGCTTTGCACTTTTTTTTTCTCCTTAGAATCAATAGAACAATCAAAGACAGTTACTTAGGAAGTATCAGCACGGAATTTTTTTTATTTCAGAGAGCTTTTGCTCCAGCTCCTGCTGCGGTGGGTAGGAAACTCACACCCACCACACACCCCCAAGGTCTATCTGACTTCTTCACACAATGTACAGTATAATCACTCTGTACTTCCACTACAGAAGGTGGCCAACCTCGTGACTGGTAACCATAGCAGCTGCAATAACACACACAAAAAAAATGCCAGCAATGAATGTATGCACAAGTCTGTTACTTTAGCATCACTTTACTTCCCCTTGGTGCTGCTCATGGCTATGCCTCAAAACGTCCCAGTATTTGATGAGGAGAGAGATGCTGTTCATCACCACATGGAAAACAGCATGTCTCATGCAGAAAAACGTTTTTTGTCAGTCTCTTGACTTGTGTAACATCTAATGAGATTTTTCTGGAGCTGTAATCTGAGGCATTCAAGCTAAAATTTCTCTTCTATGGGGAAAAAATGGGTCCTGGAGATTTTCCATGCTGGAATCACTGGTCTTTTTCCTGTCATGTGCTGAGTATTGCCTGCCAGGGACAAGAAGACAGGCAACAACATCTGATTCTTTCCCAGTAACAGTGTCAAAACACAGTATCACAATGCTTCTGGGTGTCTCAATGCTATAAACTCTTCAAGACAGAATCAGTGAACTTTCCACAGATGGTCCACATAGGTAAGGAATTCCACCCTTTCCTCTCACTAAGGGTCACCTTCCAGTTGACCTGAAGCTTGGGAGAACATCATCCCTTGGATAAGGTCACAGCAAGAGGGGTGTCTCCTCCTAGACCATGCCACCTCATGGGATCTACCTCTCCAGCACAGCCCTCCCCAAGGACCTACAGACTCTTGCAGACCCAACACATGCAGCATCTTTCCTCTGCCCACCTCTCTCTCTCCTTTACCAGATTGATGACATCATGGGTACACCACCACACTACTGCAGAGCAGAGGAGGAAGCCAAGTAAAGGCAAGAGTAAAATGAAGCCAAGTAGCATCATTGCAGACAGCGCAGTGAAGAGCTAAGGTTGTTGTAGGTATTCTGACAGAATATCCTCTTAGTTTTGGTAGCAAATTTACTATCCTCTGGGCATTTAGAAGCTTCTTAGCATTATGGTGCTGGTATGCTATCCACAATCAAAAGCATTCAGTTCTTGACAGTATGTCACACTTGGACATAATCCAAATCCAGTGACAGTCTAAGACCTGTGAGTTACAAAGCAAATCCCTGCATGCTTATTGATATTAGAAAGCTCACATTTCAACCCAAAGCCTGAAAGCAAGATATACCTCAACGAGCAACAATTTACAGATGACTCATGAAATCTGAATTCAAATCTTTTGGACAAAAAAACCCCTACCACCTAAGCAGCTGCTTGGCTGAAGATTTCATTGCTTCAAAGAGCAGTGCCCTTAAGAATATGAGGAACCTCAGAAAATTCAGTCCTAGTATTGTCAATATATTTTGTCTAAACAGAGGACACACAACAAGCACAAGTTACTTAGCAAGTTAATATAAAACAAAAGTCGGTGGTGCAAATACAGTCTTTGCAGAAATCTAGAGTGCCCAGGTAACATCTTTACAGGACAGACTTGTTTTTCTGTCTTATAAAAGAGTGGAGACACACAAGGACATGTAGCCAGCACAGAGAACAGCTGATCCACACACATAGAGAAATAAAAGCATTACTTGCTATGGCATAGTTAAGGCAGTGCAACTATTTTAAGAAATACTCACCTTTGCAGAAGAGCACAGAAAAAGCTTACCAGTCCTAACCTCTTCTTTAGCTTGTAGCCTCCTCTGCCAACATGAGCTGGAGCTTGATCTTAGGAAACGAAGAAAGAAGCATGCAAACATAAGAGCTACAGCTACCTCCTTCCTTCCCACAAACCCCCAACCCCATTAAGCAGAGTATCACAGGCAAAAACAAACAGGGATAACAGGCTAGAAGAGGCTACTTGAAAAGCCCAACACTTATGTTTACAGACACCTCATTATCTAATCCCCTTCCTGGAGTAATCAGCTGAGGAGTGATTGCTCATACTGGGAACCCTCAGAGCCTCACCTGAGCAACTCCTTAATGAATGTCAAACCCTTCGAAGGGTCTGTGTCTTAGGCAGAGAACTAATGATACCAGAGCCTACCTAGTTCATTAAACTTGAAGTGATGAGAACCCAAACTGCTATGGCTGAAAAATTTATTCCATTGTTACCATATATTTTTTCATTATTCCTACAGCATAAAAATTGCATTGCAAATACCAGTATTTTTTATATGCCTACTAATAACCATAGACAAGCAAAAGATTTCTTGCCTTATTACATGTTTCCATGACTCTTGTCTAAGTGCTTCTATTCCCACAGAACAACAAGCTCTCGGTTGCTTTTTGTTTTGCTTTTTTTTTTTTTAATTTTGGGGAAACAATTAACTTAGCATACCATCTTTTCTAAGAAATTTAGCCAAACCCAAGTCCCTTATTAAAATTAGATTTCCAGTCAAGAGAATTATAATTATGTCTCTTCTACCCAGACATTTTCTATTAAGGCATGACTCCCTTTATTCTGCTGTCTTCCACGCAGGGTAATAATTATTAGGACAATAAAAAAGAAAAAGTAGTTTAAAGTTTTTCCTTTTATTGAATTAAGTTTATCACTGCAGTGGTACTTCTTAGAGACCAAATTTATTTTGTAAAATTGCTGAGATTTGTCAGTGTAAGTGGTGTCACTGAGCAGTTTACATGTAGTTAGACAAAGTTGGTAACAGATGTGCTTACGTCAGCTCTGATAACATTCATAAATTCATTTAACAGATACTTCATAATGTCTCCAAAATGATATTCAAAAGTAATTACTTCCCTTGCAGCATTCAGTCTGTCTCACTGTTGAATGTAATCTTTACATATTAGTATATTACACATTTGGAGGGGAATTGGTGAAGTAATTGCTGGTACAGCGAGGAGGGATCATCATTCATCTTACACTAGAGCCTTGCTTTAAAAGCCAAGCTTTTAAAAGGACTAGCCAAAAAAAGAGGTAACCTACATGTTAAAAAATGCGTGAGAGATTCAGATATTTTATAATTTGGCTAGTTATGAATAACGGGTTGGCTTTCTCTCTGTAACACTGTATACACAGCTATGGGAAATTATGGCACCGTGCCTTCCTTTAATTTGATGTTGCTGGGAAAGGCTGTGGAAGTTGGCTTTGCATAGATTTTTTTTTAACACTCCAAAGATTCAATAGATACAGCTACACTTTTTAGAAAAGCCAGGGGAAATGCCTGACTCTCCAAGTACGTGTTGCCATCGCGAGAGGAAGTGTCGGCAGCGCAAAGCAGAGAAAACGCTGCATCTGGCAATGAGTTTGGGAGGTCAGACCCTCCCTCAGTCGCTGTGATCATTAAGCTGCTCTTCTGCCCACGTACCTCTTCTTCCCATACACCCTCTGTAAGAAAATGTGGCAGGGATAAAGAGGATGAAGAGCAAGGGAATCAATTCTTGCTCTTTCATTTGTAATTGGGATAAACCACTTATGACTGTGTCTCACTCAGAGATGCAGTGACTCACACGGATCATTCTGTGATCCACCAACTCTGAGCAAGCCAGCTCAAGCCCCTTTCTTCAGAGAGAACAGAGTGTGCAACCAAAACTCGTATCCCCCGAACACAGAGCAACAACCTGCCTGAACTCTGCCATGATGCCTGTTGGGTACACCTCACGAGGAGGCTGGGGGAGTCCATGACCTTGGCAGGATTGCAGGGGTCGCCTCTTTCCTTAAATAAAGCATCATCTGGAGCAGGGAGTGAGAGAAAGCTTTACAGCCATTGTAGCCTTTACAAAATATTTAGTAACATTTCAGAAGGCTTTTGGGTTTTTTTTTTCAACCTATAAAACCTTCAGAAAAACCCCATGAATTACTGGTTTAGCTCTGACACCAGTTCCCACACATGAAGGTTAGAAAGCTGAATTCTGCTCAGCCTTCCATTCACTTGAAGTATCAGCCTTCAGTCGCTAAAAGGTTAGCATCACCCTGTTTTGCTTTGTTCTTGATTATTAGATATTGATTGCATTGCTTTTATAGTGTATCCTCTTTAGTTCTCCAAGTTGTATTTTCTTCCTTCTGTGGATGTCTTCCCCCTCCCCCACCCTTTCTTCTTACATTCTTACATTCTTCTTACTTCTAACAGTAACAGTGTGAGCATTGCACACTGTTACTGTTATTTTTATCACATTTCTCCTTGTTCTCATTTTAAAAACACTTTCTGGCACAGAGAAACTATTTTACAAACTGACTAGATTAAGCCATAGTTCCCAGACCCTTGTTTGTGTTCACAACAATGTTCCCATTCCCTTAATCCTGTTCCCATTGCCTACAGCAATGACAAAGGTAGAGCTGTGTTGGTCAAACAGAAGTTGTTAGAGACTTCACATCTCAGTCATGCAGAATGGTTTGGAGGCCCTGAGGGCACTACATGTAGCCATCTTCCTTGGGTCTAGTGATGCTAACCTTTTAGGAAGGAGCAGTACACAGGATCCCAGTTGCTGTACACCATCAGGAAAGCAGGATGATTGCGAAGCTGAACTCCTGAGCAGGGAGAGGGCTCAGCTACCACCTCTCCAGCAGTTGGGGCATTTAATCACAGCCCTGGCTGGCCTTGATGTGTGTGGGCTGTAGAGCATGGAACATTTCAGGCATCTTATACCTAGCCTTTTTGCTCACTTACAGACATGCAGGATGGAGGCCACAGAGGCAATCAACTCTGTTTTCACTGCATGAGGACATTACACACTGTCCTGGGTTTCTCACCAGTCAAATATTTGCCTGGTGGGCTGTCTCCAAAGCCATTTCTAGCAGCCAGGCTAGACTGCTTCCTGCAGCCACAGCGCTCCGCTCCTCCCCTCACCCATCCCTCCTCTCACACAACATGCCAGAGAGTATTTAAACATCCACTCAGAACCTCATGTTTGAGATTTCATCCAAAATACACCCTTCTACCACCCACTCAGAGCAAACTCATTTTATTTGTCTAACGAGAACAAAGGGCCGAGCGAGTGAACCCTGCTAGGCTTACAGCTGGGAATCCAGACTTTCACATCCCATTTATAGCACCCAAACCCACCCATTCAGATAATCCTTACACAACCGTGATACATCATCCTCTGCCAGAGGCATTAAAGGACTCAGTACTTTGCTATTCTCACCTTAAGAAAAAAGAAGAAAAAAAAAAAAGAGAAAAAGAAAGGGAAGGATGGGCAGAGGCACTTTTACTTCTTTGCATTCCAAAAGGTGTATTCACAGAATCACAGAATGTTAGGAGTCAAAAGGGACCTCTGGAGATAATCCAGTCTAAACCCCCCTGCCTGAGCAGGATCACCTAGATTAAACCACACAGGAATGTGTCCAGATCAGTCTGGAATGTCTCCAGAGAAGGAGACTCCACAACCTCTCTGGGCAGCCTG